>JASANB010001706.1:0-152500 GCA_030248155.1 Sabatieria punctata
TCATCCCTCTGGAAATGACCACCCCAAAACGGGCATATCCCGGATTTGATCGGTTCGCTGTTCGGAACCAGACCTGAACAAAAAATCCGGGTTCACAAACCCGGATTGGGTAGGTTCAAAACGCGTTTTTTGTTCGGATTGAAATGGTCGGAAATGACATGACCTTTTCGAATTCCAGTTCGGATTGCATCTAAAGCGAACCAAGATATCGAGTATGAAATGAACCTAGCGATATATTCCCGGATTTGCTGTCAACCGAACTATTTATCTGAACCATTTATACTCCCACATTTGCCGATCAACAGAACATCTGATATGAACCATTAGTCAAACTCTCGGATTGGCCGATCAACAGAACATCTGACATGAACCATTGGTCAAACTCTTGTTATACCTACTGTATGTGGTCCATTTGTGTTGGGAATTCTCTTGTATGGCAGAAATCGGGAGTAGAATATTTCAATAGCATTTTACCCTGACCAAAA
The DNA here is from genome assembly GCA_030248155.1 of Sabatieria punctata. Classification (NCBI taxonomy): domain Eukaryota; kingdom Metazoa; phylum Nematoda; class Chromadorea; order Araeolaimida; family Comesomatidae; genus Sabatieria; species Sabatieria punctata. The sequence goes on from JASANB010001706.1 coordinate 486, forward strand.
ACACTGGGACAATAGTTTCAAAAAACAACATTTTAGCTACTTTCTGCACTGAGCCTGACTGATAGCGTAGGCGCCGGCTTCGCTAGAGCATCTCCTGTCATCAAAGAAAAAGTTCTGGCTCAAATGCCAGTACCAATCACAGGTTCCGACACACATTCTAACTGACACCTATAGCACATCGTTTTGACGAATTTTCTCTGTGCATGCACTATGCAACGCCCTGGCTTTGTGGTGAATACAAGCCGATGTCCCTGATGAGAGGACAGTCTCCACTTCACCAAGTCGGGGTCTCGATACCAGTCGATTCGTTTGTTTGAGATAGGCCTTGTGTCCATTATTGGCAAACAAAGCACTAAGCCTCTCTGATTAAAAAATCCACTACACAGCAATCTACACACTACTTGCAATGTGCCATGACCTAAAGAGGACTTCACAGTGCGTACTGAACAAAAAATTCATATTTAGAAAATCAGATATGGGGCGGAATTGACCAGCAAGGCAAAAAGAAATCATCTACATGTAATAGGCAGCCAACTACTGCACATCAGAAAGGTTCTCTTGACCGCATTTAAAGGTTCAAATCAGCATGTTGGTTCTTTTGGAAAGGTTCTCTTTGACCGCATTTATAGGTACCGATCTTCACGTTGGTTCCTTTTTGGAGGTTCAGAAAATTGCGTACATATTCATGAAAAACCCATCTGTAATGGGTCGGTTTGGGTGTTTTTGTTCATGTGGAAAGGTACGGAATAACATGAACATACACAGTGGATAGGTACGGATGAGTCCTCAAGCGAGCTTTTAGAAACGGGCATAAAAACAAGGAAAGTTCAGATTTGGAAATGCAGAATTTTTTTCCGAACACGTTCGGATGAAATTTTATGAACGTTCGGTTATAGGTTCATGGCAACTATACTTGCCCGGTCTTTTTCATAAGGATTTATACCGCCTCTAAAACTAGACAGAAAAACATACCTTAGTGAAAAAAGGCTGTTCAGTGAACTTTCCAAATGTTTCTAAGATTACGCATTACGCATACGCATTACGCAAAATACGCATTAGTTTTTGGAATGCGTATACGCAAACTCATACGCATTTGTAGTTGGAATGCGTATACGCATACGCATACGCATACGCATTTGAAAAATCCGGTATTAAACAACAGTACATAGAACTAGAGTGCGAACAATACCTAGAAAACCCAATACCCCAATACCCAATACCCAATACCAATACCTGAGATTCCCAATACCCCAATACCCAATACCCAATACCCAATACCCAATACCCAATACTTGTGTAGCTGGGCCAAAAATTGCATTTCACTGGACAGGTACATTCCAGTTGTGTACAAAAGATTTTTGGCACTGCGATTAAAATTTTTAGGAGGCTTGGTTTGGCCGCTGCCCAAGCAGGGCGAGAAAATTTTGAAAAATTAGCCTTTCAGAAAGCATTTATAGCCATTTTGGGCATAAAATTAGCAGAAATTATCAGTTTTGGTACTTAATATTTCGTAATTCAGTCGTGTTTCTTACTTCTGGCGAATTTTTTCCTAACTCTGCCGGAAATTGTGTGCACCACCACAATAGCCATGTGTACGGTACTGGTACATTACGGTGACATTAGAAATGTCACCATTTTTATTTTAGTTAAGAACAGAGAAATTACTGGTGTAGCCCTAAAGCGTACACTTAGGAAATTCTACTAACGTTTAGTTGATTAGGCCGTCCATAAACGATGTCGGTCCAGAGGGGGGAAGGGGTCGGCTGAAATGCGACGATAGACGACACACACACCAGGAGACGGAGGGGTTAGCAAAAAACGACGTCACTTTTTTCGGAATTTTAGGAAACTGTGATTGTATTATTTTCAATTTAAAAAATTTTTCTGTCAAATTTTTCTACATACAGAAAAGCTTCCCGAGTGGTTGTAGGTAGCGGTCTATTCAATTTGTACTGCACTTTTATGGGGAAGGGGGGTAAACCGAAAATGACGTCGCCTTAGGGGAGGGGGTTCCCAAGAAACGACGCAAGGCGATTTTGGGGGAAAGGGGCCCGAAAAATCGGGATTTTGGATGGATGGCTGCTTAAACGCGAACATAGCTTCCTAAACCGAATCATCGATCAACTTTTTCGATTTTTTCAGATCAATTTTTCAGGTTAACATCGATTTTTCTCTATTTTTACCTGTCCCAATCCCAATTAGTATTGGGTATTGGGGGTAAAAACCCCAATACCCAATACCCAATACCCAATACCTGGAAAACACCCCAATACACCCAATACCCAATACCCAATACCCAATACCAGTTCGCACTCTACATAGAACCATAGAAACTCTAAATTCAAGGATTTGTCGCAGGTTTCCTTTCCTCATAAAACTTAGCCTCTTTTTAAATATCAGCAAGCAGAACTTAGTTACAGCTAGAACTCACACTAGAAACATGAAGAATGATCATTTTGTAACAACTTGAGCTAAATCTTTTGCAACAAGGTTGCCAGGGTAGGGGTTTTACCCCTACTTGTAGGGGTTTTTGTCGCTTGGTAGGGGGAAACTTTTCAGGTAGGGGGTAGCGGGATTTGGTAAGGGTTTTTTACATTTTGGTAGGGTGAAGTAGGGGATTTTTACACTCAGTTACTCAAATGATATTTTAGTTTTTTGTACCATAGCACGTCAGTCTGCATCATAAACGTAAAGAGGAGTGGTACGTAATTCTGGTCACTTCATCAATAACACATGTTGGATTGAGCTGTAAATCTGTCATTTGTGTTAATTTTTTAGAAAGTTCTTGATCCGTTCTACTTGTATTGCACATTCCATTTAGTTGGAGTAGCAGAGTGAGTAAAATACGGAAACTGTGTTGAACAGAGCCATCCAAGTTTATTCTAAAATTCCGAAAAAACCTGCTAATCTGTCCCCTTCTTGGTCCGTTGTCTGTCGTCGCATTTCAGCCGACCCCATGTCCCCTTCTGTAATAACGTCGTTTATGGCCGCCACCTTATTAGAACCCTGAAATTTCGAATAACTATGACTTGCACGCATACATGGGCCGGAAAAATGGCTTGGGGGTAGTCAAAATCCGAAAATTTGGTGATGGGCCTGCCGGTTTGGGGGCTCGCGGCGATTTTGGTGGGCGCGGTCAGGAACAAAAGTCGGCTTCAGGTGGGCGGGTGGGGTCGTTTGGGGTTCGAGCCCAAGTTGGGGGTGGGCAACCCCCCCTAGACCCCCCGTGGCCCATGTATGCTTGCATGTAATAATATTTGACAGAATTTCGACCTTGGTTATGTGTTTACTACCTAGCATTCCATTACTTTCAGATTTTTGGCCTGAAAAACCTGTGTCCGTCTTTTGGTGAATGTACACATACAGCCAGTGCACAATTTTAAAAATAACCCCAGTGATTTTTCACTCAGATTTTTGAATGCACCCAAACCGGTTTTCATAGCGTAAAAGGACCAGAGTCTATTTCAGATATGCAAAACGTTCGAAGTCCCAGATTCACCTTGATTTTTAGCTTCTCTGCCATTTTTAGGAACTGAAGCGGGTTTTGCAGTTTACTCTTTGAAAAAGAATTCTGAATGTATTTTATGCATTCAGTCCCTTGATATTCCTTGATATTCCTTTAGAGTTTGTTACTGTATTGTTTAGCTACTACACTTGCAATTTTGCGCAAAAATATTATGTAAATGCCATAAAAACACCACAGTTTTTACAGTTCTTAGTAGGGTAGGGGTTTTTGATAGGGGTTTTTTGAAAATGGTAGGGGGAAGTAGGGGGATTTTATCTGAAAAGAAGGGGATAGGGTCTGAAAAACCTGGCAACCCTGTTTTGCAAGACATTCGAAAAGGCAGCTATTTTTGAAACCCAATACGCATTACGCAAAAATATGCAAACTTTTGGCAGAATGCGTAATAATATTGCGTAATGAAATTCAAATGCGTATGCGTATGCGTATGCGTATGCGTATACGCATTCTGAAATGCAATGCATACTTTGCGTAATGATATGCGTAATGCGTATACGCATGCAACAGTACCCGGAAATAACATGGCGTTGGCTAGAATGAGAGCTACCTACTCGTATTGTCTTGGTACGGTTCGTAAAGTAAGACTTCAGCACACACAAAATGTGGTCTGGCTGGCACAGCAGAAAGTGCACAATCAGCATAACATTGAATGCGCTAGCGCAGCTTGATGGTCAAAGACAACCAAAAATTATCATATTTGGCACTTTATGTATGTATGTATGTATGTATGTATGTATGTATGTATGCATGTATGTATGTATGTATGTATGTATGTATGTATGTATGTATGTATGTATGTATGTATGTATGTATGTATGTATGTATGTATGTATGTATGTATGTATGTATGTATGTATTAGTGATGTAAAATTATGGAATTTGAATTTCAATTACAATTAAATTATTTTTTTACATCACTAGTATGTATGTATGTATGTATGTATGTATGTATGTATGTATGTATGTATGTATGTATGTATGTATGTATGTATGTATTAGTGATGTAAAATTATGGAATTTGAATTTCAATTACAATTAAATTAATTTTTTACATCACTAGTATGTATGTATGTATGTATGTATGTATGTATGTATGTATGTCTGTATGTATGTATGTATGTATTAGTGAAGTAAAATTATGGAATTTGAATTTCAATTACAATTAAATTAATTTTTTACATCACTAGTATGTATGTATGTATGTATGTATGTATGTATGTATGTATGTATGTATGTATGTATGTATGTATGTATGTATGTATGTATGTATGTATGTATTAGTGATGTAAAATTATGGAATTTGAATTTCAATTACAATTAAATTAATTTTTTACATCACTAGTATGTATGCATTTATGTATGTATGTATGTATGTATGTATGTATGTATGTATGTATGTATGTATGTATGTATGTATGTATGTATGTATGTATGTATGTATGTATGTATGTATGTATGTATGTATGTATGTATGTATGTATGTATGTATGTATGTATGTATGTATTAGCGATGTAAAATTATGGAATTTGAATTTCAATTACAATTAAATTAATTTTTTACATCACTACCGTATAGTGCTGTTTATAGTACCCGGGTACTATATATGGCACTTAGGGTTTTGCGAAAATAAAATTGAATCCATTTATAGTACCCGGGTACTACAGTGGTTTGTATATTGAAATATACATATACAAAGTTTGCATAATTATACAAATGATGCCAATATACATATACAAAAGAAGCTAGGATGCTAATATACATTATACATATACAAAACAGCATCATTATACAAACGGTTTGTATATTTCTGTTTGTATATTTTAACACAATTTTGATGTTTGTACAAGAGTCAGATCGGAATAATGCCATAGACTTTTGGGTGTCAAAGCTCGGCACCTGTCTGAGAGACATTGCCGAATTTGCGTTGGACGTTTTGGCCGTTCCAGCCACATCTGCTGGAATAGAAAGGGTCTTTTCAGTGGCTGGAATAGTGCAAGGGGTAATGTTTCCGAGTAAATTTGTTTTGAAATTAAATAACTCTTAAATTGCTTGCTCAGCCTTCAGAAGAAAATAACTTGCTATTAATTTGCTTGGTACCCAAATTCTGAAATTTAATTTGATATAAATTATGTTATTTGATATGAATTAAATATAAATTTGCTAAAATCAATACTCAATTCCTGAGGAAACAGCTCAAAACCTGGGTCGTGTCAGTTCAAAATGAGTTGACCTTTCTTTAGATGGCGACAAATGGTCTAATGTATGTATGTATGTATTAGTGATGTAAAATTATGGAATTTGAATTTCAATTCAATTACAATTAAATTATAGCCTCACTTTTTAATTTCTGTTTTACAGTTCGGTCTTTGTCAAGGCGCTGCTCATTTATCTTGAGGTAGGCTACAGTTCGGACTTCAGAAGGGTTATAAAAAATTTTCATAAATTTACGTTAGAATATCATTTCAGTTCACAACAGTGTACCGGGTGCCAAACAATGATGGCCCCTTCTTCAGCGTAAACTATGTAATATGATAGGAAAAATAAAACTAACTGATAAGTACTAGAGTTCATTTCAAAAAGTTTGGCGTTGGACAAAAATGCTCGCTTTTCACAAAACCTTTTTCTGGACCCTATAGTACTTTATATCAAACTATAGCAAATGAACAGGGGTACACCAAGCGCACTATATTTTTAGCTTATCTGGCCATTCAGCAGCAGTTTTCTCCGAAAAACTGCTTGGAGCGTGAAATCGACTTTTATAAAAGCGTCAAATCGCGAAGAGTTGGTCGTCGGCATAAAGCTCCACCCAGGCCACCGAAAACTGGTTACAGCGAGTAGGTAAAATGGGAACCAACTGGATCTGCCGTTGCACCGAAGCCGCTCCAATAGCATGCCACGTTGGAGGAGAAGATCAATGACGTCAGGAGTTGTCCATGGAAACCGACTAGGCCTGGGGGCCTCTCTCACACCAGGGGCGGACCAAGCGGACGTTGGGAGCCGACATCACCATGACGTCAACGCGCCAGGCACTCTCTTTGTACCTTACCTTACTCTCTTCTTACGCCTTCATTTTTAAGTTACAGTACACGTACAATGTAGGTGCAGATAGAGATAATGTGCATTAGTCGCTTTACGCACACCATTTTTAAGGACAAAACTGTAGAGCGTCAAGCAATATGTGATCTAACCAATTTCAAAAGTTGACAGTATGTGCTACTTCTACCGGGAAGTTTAAGACAAGAAAAACCTGAAAAGTAGTTACCAACCTAGTAGGTGTCAGGTAAGTACTTTTATTTTCAAGTAGGTTCAGGTTCAGGTTCAGGTTCACAATGTTCAGGTTAATACCCAGGTTTCAGGTTCAGGTTCAGGTATACCTACCAACTGTAGTACTAACCACTAACTACAAACTGAAAAGCCTGAATGCTTGGACTACTAACCACTAACTACAAACTAAGATTTGGTTGGGAACTACCTAGGTCTATTTATGATATGTTGTTTTCAGATTGTTTCGGTTTAGTGCAGTAAACTGATAGACTGAAGGTTATTTTTTTAATCATTTCAACTGCAAGCGTCATCTGATTATCTAAAACAACAAATTTTGAGTTCGCGACTGGTTGAAAACGCGCTTCCGAAGGGGTCTGAAACAGTTTTCCGATATGTTTATCTACAGATTTTGAGCTGTTTTTATTGAAACACTGCCCCCACTGACAGTGTAGAACGTAGGTAGGTTGCAGGTTCAAGTTTGCAGAGTGAAGGCCGACTAAGTCTGGATTACTAATTTATCAAAGAAAGTATTTTGACGTGGTTCATTCTACAGCATTTTAAACCAACAATTAGTGATTTCTGTGCCAGTTTGTTAGTACAGGAGCCGCTACTAGCGGCAACCCCCATCCCCCTAGCACATGTAGGCTCAACCCTCCAGCTACCTCGCCTCCCTTTCGGAGATCAACTGTTAGATCTACTGTACATATCACAACTGCAATGCGTGTCATGGAGGTATGGATTGTCCAGATGGGGCCGTACCCCTTTGCGTTCAGTACAGGGCTGTTGCGCGACGCCGATGTTGTTATTATTATTATATGGTGCCAGTATCATAAACGGCGTTAAGTCCAGACAGACCATCGTAGTGAAGCGACTTCCGACCGCTGGAGTGAACACAACGATGCTTTCTGATCGAAGCATACTGGAAGCTGCTGGCTGAGCAATGAAAGAAGGGCGATACCACACACTTGACATACATACATACATATCATACATACATCATACATACATACATACATATCATACATACATCATACATACATGCATCATATCGTATCAGTGTCGGGCACATTGAAGTGCATAACTAGTGATGTTGTTAGTGGAATTTGATGAAATTTGAAATCGTAAAATGTGAGGTATATCCACGTCTCACATCATACATGTAACAGGGGGGGTCTGGGGGTCTGCCCCCCACCCGACTTCGGCCCCCCCCCCCCACTTGGGGGACCCCCCCCCCCCCCCCCGAGACGATTTCACCGACCCCCCCCTCCGATTTTTCTGGCAAGTAAATTTTCGAGCAAATTTTTGCAATTTTTTACACTTTCACACACAAAAATTGCCAAAATCGCCTGCAAAACAGCACTTTTTAGCTGTATTTCAGCCCAAATTAGCGATTTTTGGCGATTTTTAGGCCAAAAATTGCGATTTTTCTCGATTTTTGAGCGTTTTTTAGGGCCCACCCCCCTCCCCCAAAATTTTGGCTCAGACCCCCCCCCCCCGGCCGGCGCCAGACCCCCCACCCCCCCCCCATCGGCGGATGACCTGTTACATGTATGTCTCACATCCAAGAATCAGTCTGGTTCAGTTCGGTTCACAAACAAAAATGTTCTGAGCTTGCGATACTCTGCGGGATACATGAATCACCCTGTACTTGCTTTGCCATTGCAAAATGAAGAAAATCGTCGAAGTATCTTTATTTCCACACCATCAAGCACTCAGCGACACAGGTTCGTAACTTTTTAGATGTGAGACACAGCAGAAATGGGTTGGCGATAACAAACATGGTACGGGCCAGAAAAAAGGTGGGCCACATTACTTGCTCAAAGAACCAATGATGCTTCACCCACGCAATCTCTTTGTAGTATTGGTCGCCTACACTATTGAACAGCCCCAGGAGCTTATAAACGCTCATATAGATGTACAAGACAGACAAAAAGCTACCTACAAAGGCTAATTTCAGTTCCCTATTCATCTTTTTCCTCTGCTCCATGTGTGTCTGATGCGTGGACACAGCACCTGGATTAACCTTCCTCAACTGTCTATGTTTCGCCACCAATATGATGTGCAGCCCAGCCAGACTGGGTATGAACAGGAACCAGTCGACAGCCAATGCGTACAACTGTTAGAAAGAGGTTTAGAACTTTTGCACATTTGTTAGCTTCAATAACATACCAAATCTTGGTTACGATGTAGCATGTTACCAGGGTAGCCCAGAATAGGGTAGCTTGTTCTGAGTACGGTAAGCAGTGCCCCAAGCACCAACTGTAGAATCACGCAGATCGTTGTGTTTCGGTTGCTCCAAAACTGTCAATAAAACAAATTGCTAAAATTGATCAGTAACCAGTCTGTTACCTGCTCATGACTCCAGGGCATAACGAACACTGTCACTCTATTTACAGTGAGCAAAATCACTCCAGTCACTTGCAAGTACTCCAGAAATATGGTCAGCCAAACTGGCGGCAGACAATACGGACATGACAGCAGTACTAAGAGCACGTAATTAACATGCGTACTCGCAAGGAACGACAGATCGAGCAAGCCAGTCCAGATAAAAATGGAAAAAAAGGCAGACTTGAAGTGAGAATTACGATAGCGAACAAGCACAAACAGCACGAATATATAGAAAACTGCCGCAGTTGAAGCCAGCAACGAGACCGGTTTCGGCTGGACAGATCGCGAAACTTTTCCAACAACCATCCTACCAAAGAAAAGGTCCACAACATCAGAGACATTTGTAGCGTTCCAGAAAGTTGTGTTAGCCATTGAAAGCAAGACTAAGATAGACAAAAGATTTGTCAGGGTCGAACCACATTCATTCTGGCTTAAATACTTGCACACAGAGCCGCGATGGGACTAATTGGGGATGGTTCAATTCTGATTAGCTGTCATGGGGTTGATGATGCTAATTCGGATTTTCGCACTAGTTGTTGAGAAGAAACCCAATGGCTAAGTATGCAAAACAATATATTTAATTTCAACCAACTAACTAGGACTCAAAGAGTATGCCTACTGCCACACAAACAATACTATGTATGGAAATAATGATAACAAACAGATGAGTGAGACGTTTCTTTTTAATGAGACTACAGTATGAACTAATTGCTTTTGTGCGTATAAAGACAGCTATAATGCGAGACACCTGAAAATCGGCCTAACTAACACCAACACACCAGTGAGACGACAGTCACCTTGAACTGTGATGTCCGGTTTGCATGTCTGGTAAAAGTTTTCACTTATCCTCAATGCATTGCACTTGTCTTTCAATCTTTGCACGCAGAGTCGCGAAGGGGCCAATTTCGATGGTTCAATTCTAATCAGCCCTCATGGGCTTGAAGTTCTCGGTCTTTCGACGTTTTCCTGAGACTCAATTTTTCCTTCAGCTCTCGGCTCACAACTCGGGAAGAAATGAACATACAGTAGAAAGTTGCGGGTTGCATTTTTAAAATTAGAAGAGTGTTCTCGTTCAAAGATATTCTACTTGCACAGATTCCAGACCAAAATTTTTTTGTTCTTTTTTGCACGTTTTTAATAAAAAAACAGGCTTTCTGCACGTTTTAAAACAATAAATAGGGTTTCAAATGGTATCTTTGCACTTCTGACAGGATTTTTACCCGGTTTGTAGTCCTCAAAACCCTGTTTTGAGCCCAAAAACGTTCGCTGAAACCGACTTTTGGACACCGAAAAAGGTCGCTGAAACCCCCTTTAGAAATAGTGCTGAAACTCTATTTGGAATCTGGAAACCCCCAGCCGAAAACCCTGCTACATGTACGGTCCTGAGCTGTCCAAAAGGACAGTGGAACTCAAAAAACAAACAAACAAACAAACAAACAAGAAGAGTGAGACTTTTCTTTTTCATGAATTCTTTGTGTCGCCTATGAACTAATTCCTTTTGTGCTTATGCCAATCAAGCCAGCTATATGCGACACACCTGAAAATCGGTCTGACTAACACGAACACCGTTTACTGCAGAGTCGCAAAGGGGCTAATTTGGACTGTTCAATTCTGGTTAGCTGTCATGGGGTTGATTATGCTAATTTGGTCTTTCGCACTAGCTGTTGAGAAGAAAGCGTTGGCTCAGTATAACCCTTTGTAAATGACCAACGCCATAATTGCATAGTTGGCCAACCTATCGGAAAGGAAAAATATGATGGTAAACATATCGCAAAGCTATTTTAGGCCCCTTGGAAACGGGTTTTCAACCAGCCACAAACTCAAAATTTGTTGTTTTAGATGTTCAGATGACGCTTCCAGTACCGTTGTCAAGTAAATTAAAATTAAAATTAAATTAAATTCGGAAATAATTTACTTCCGAAGAGTAAATTAAGTGGCAAGTAAATTAAAATAAAATTAAATCTCTGACGAAAATGGCGAAGCAAGTAAAAAGTAAATTAAATTAGATCGAAAAGCCTGAAAAATTTACTTTCAATTTACTTCTAATTTACTTGTAATTTGCTTCATTGACTATTCGATCTGCGGTAGTCTTGGCTCTCGCATGTTACTTTTGTGTGTTTTGTGACTTTCCTGTCTGTCTATTTAACCACAGAATGTAATATGCTCTCACTGTTGGGAATGGAAACCCAGCTGCAATGCAACTAGTGTTAACTAAACCAAATAAGGAATCTCAAGCGAGATTCTAGCTGGGTAGAACTAGAATTTGGCAAACTTGCAAGGCTCACTAAAAGTCTGCAAAATATAATAGAGATTTTCCCCCTGAAGTTATGGAATAAAACCAGCTGATTGCAGTTATGTATATCGTAATTTGTCAGGGCTAAACCTATAGAGGTTACTGTAGATGTTTGCTTTATAAATCCAAAATGATGATTTGGTGATTTCACAACTGTCAAACATCTTTCTCAAAAATCTTAGTTGGAATAATACAATACGTGCAGAAATAATACAATGTAAAAGCTACAGTTTTCGTGCAACCACTGATCTGATGCATACATGTCACAGGTCATCTGCCGAAGGGGGACGGGGTTGGGGGTCTGGCGCCGGCCGTGGGATCTGAGCCCAAATTTTGGGAGGGGTTGGGCACTAAAAACCCTCAAAAATCGAAAAAAATCGTAATTTTTCGGCTAACAATCGTCAAAAATGACGAATTTGGGCTGATATACAGCTAAAAAGTGCTGTTTTGCAGGCTATTTTGGTGTCTAAAATTCTAAAAAATCGCAAAAATTTGCTCAACAAATTACTTGCCAGAAAAATTTGAGGGGTCGGGAAAATGGTCTCGGGGGGTCCCCGCCCGGGAGGGTCTGGCCTAAGTCGGGTGGGAGCAGACCCCAGATACATGTACTGTATGCACTGATGCATGAAAACCCCTTTGTTTCATCAAATCCCGGTCTGTCCATTAGTTACAGTGTTAGCCAAAGCTTTACATCTGTTGGTTTGCTCCAAGAAAAAATAATTAATGCATTTCTGAACAACTGATTTTACCAAAAACATGAAGCTTTACAAAAAGATGGAGTTAGATTCATAGTGCCATCAGTTTACTAGAAATCCATACTCAGATATTTTTGGTGATTTCGCGGTATTTTCGGCAATTTTTTGCATAGAAAAGTAAATTAGAATTTAATTAGAAGTTGAAAGTAAATTAAAATCAAATTAAATTGTTGGTAAATCAGTCGAAGTAAATTAAAAAGTAAGTAAATTATTTTGTGGAGGTGCAAGTAAATTAAAAAGTAAGTAAATTACTGAACTAATTTACTTGACAACGGTAGCTTCCAGTTGAAATGATTCAAAAAATATCTTTCAGTCTATCAGTTTACTGCACTAAACCGAAACAACCTGAAAACAACCTATCGGAAAGCCAGACCGAATGTATCGGAAGGCTGGTACGAACATAACCTCGACTAACAAAACCTAACCACCGGACTCAATATTTTCCTTCCACTCTCACCTCTCGGCTCATAAGTTGGGAAGAAATAAATATTCAGCTGTACAGTAGAAACTTGCGGATTGCATTTTTTAAATTAGAAGAGTGTTCTCTTTTAAACGATATTCTACTTGCACAGATTCCAGACCAAATTTTTTTGCAAACCTCTTAAGGCAACGTCCAATTTTGCCGCCTTAAAGGTGCGATTACGCTATTCGTTCGTTTGTCAGTCAGTCAATCAGTAGGTTGTTGGTCGGCTAGTTGGCTGGTCAGTCAGCGGTCAGTCAGTACAGTAGTCAACTTGATTGTGATGTGTAAACCTTGCAAGTTGAAGGCAGTTGCTACTGGTGCAGGTTAGGTTAATCTTTTCAATATCTCGCTCCGATCCGATCTGATCAGATGTGCAGGGGGCGCCAGGCTTACGACCCTACGATCAGACCTACATGGTCTATTTCGCCACCCTCCCGATAATTCGTCATCGCGGACGTTTGCCCTTCTTTCACTACCTAGCCACGTCCTAGCCATTCTGTTTGGTATTTGTCCTAGCCATGCTGTTGGTTGCAGCAAAATCTAGACTGTTATTTTGATTTTGCCCTTGGTCTTCTGGGTACATAAACTAAGTTTAAGTTTGAATCCAAGAATTACTATGCAATGCACATAGTGCTTTGAAAACGTCAACATGTTTATTTACGCAGTGGGGAAAGGGTCTTAATAAACTGTTTTTAATAAAAATAAGCAAAAACAAAGAGCTAATTGCACAAGTTGATAAAGGTGCTATCAGCTCTGTTGGTTAACCTCAGGGCAGCTTGTAGACGAATCTGGCAAATTATATGTACGCTGTGCTGAAATAAAATTTCCGTTTTATATTAAATAACTTTTTGGACCGTACTGTAAAATAGAATGGAAGAACCGCTTTTTTGGTTAGCTGAAACTATTCCAAGAGTGGATTAGGCCCTTGCTATCCGCTAAACTTTTCAGAATAGAAATATAACTGTCTTTCGTTCCCGCAGGTGTAAAAAGACCTACCGTATAGTGCTGTTTATTAGTGTTGTTACAATACCAAAATTTTCGTTTGACTATGACTATGACTACCACTCGTTTGAGTACAATACCAAGGTAGTCAAATTTGACTATATTGTAGTCAAACCGTTTGACTACCATGGCCATCGGTTTGACTACTTTGACTACTTTTTGAGACATGGCAAAATTGACGTTTTCAGCGATTTATAAGCTTCAGTCACCAAGTGTCAGTCAAAAATGACTTTGACTGAGTGCACAAAGTGTTTACTTTGAAATAAACAGTATAGTTAACTGCTACAAATTAACCCAGAATTGTTTAATGTTCAAAAATTTTTATGTAAAAAGAATCTTTCGGAAAGACAGCGCAAAAATAGGCAAATACCCGGTTTAGTTTGGTGTAAAATCAAAGTAGTTTTTTATTTTTCTCTTGTTCTTCTTTGCTCCATAAGAGAGGTATTGTACTGTATGTCATGATTTTCACCCTGACCAAACTGTTTAATTTGCCTTGAATCAAGCAGCGATTTGCTGACTGACAACCCATACAGTACATGTAACAGGTCATCCGCCGAAGGGGGATGGGGGTTGGGGGTCTGGTGCCGTCGGGGGGATGTTTGGCTAAAAATCGCTAATTTGGGCTGAGATACAGCAAAAAAATCCTGTTTTGCAGGCGATTTTACCATTTTTTATGTCTGAAATTGTAAAAAATCGCTAAAATTTGCTCAAAAAATTATCTGCCAGCAAAATCGGAGGGGGCTTGGGAAAATCGTCTCGGGAGGGGGTCCCCGTCCGACATCCGAGGGGTCTGGCCTAACTCGGGTGGGGGCAGACCCCCTGTTACATGTATGCTGACACCTGTTATCAGTTCACAGTTTTAGAGAAAAGGGTTGTTTGTCTTTTAAGATGCATTTTGCGAGAAAGTCAGCTTTGGTGCCGAAGAGAGGGGGCAAGCAGGGCCATCTCACGGATCTGGCTGATATTTATATCTATTAAAATAGAGCACAGTCGAAGACCAAAGGTGCATGCCCGGCCACCAGCAACCCCCTAGAACCGGAGCTACACCCCCTCAAAGTTGGGTCGGCAGCAATTTTTCGTGTCATTTTAATAGCTCTGACACCCTCTACTCAAACGATCACCCTTCATTCGTTTCCTAGAAGATATCCACTTTTAAAGATATCGGCATTTTTATGATTTGGGAAGAAAGCGGCTGCACTTGCTATATCATGCTCATTTGAAGGGTGACTCAATTCAGTCGCATCTAGGGTACAGAGCCATACAAATTTATATCACCTAATGCAGTTTTTGCTGCTGATTACGAAAATGACATCTGTTTTTCAATCTGACTGCTCCTGAGCTACTTATGTAATTTTTATTCCCTGGTACTCAGAGAATAAATTATCTGTCAAATCTGGACGTAACGTGGTATCTATCTGGTGCAGTTTTTTCGCTGATTCAGAATATCATCATATTTTTGCGCTACGGCCACTTGGTCGCAAATTGTGGACCTCCGAATTTCATTAAGAAACATGCTATGAGAAGCCGTAATCCTGAAATAAATGTTCAGCATTAATGCATTTTTGAAGGGAACCTTTGGTCAGTCAATAGTGTACCCGACCTATTTTGACCTGCTGAGTTTAAAAATGGCGTTTGTTTTAATCTATAGTTACTGCTTTTGGAGATATATGAATATTAATGCAAATTTTGTTTGATCAGTAATATCTCAAAATTGAACAGCAGTAGAGAAAAACAAACGCCATTTTTGAACTCAGCGGGTCAAAATAGGTCGGGTACACTATTGACTGATAAAAGGTTCCCTTCAAAAATGCATGAATGCTGAACATTTATTTCAGGATTATGGCTTCTCACGGCATGTTTATTAATGAAACTTCGGAGGTCCATAACTTGCGACCGAGTGGCCGTAGCGCAAAAATATGATGATATTCTGAATCAGCGGAAAAAACTGCACCAGATAGATACCACATTACGTCCAGATTTGACAGATAACTTATTCTCTGAGTACCAGGGCATAAAAATTACATAAGTAGCTCAGGAGCAGTCAGATTGAAAAACAGATGTCATTTTCGTAATCAGCGGCAAAAACTGCATTAGGTGATATAAATTTTTATGGCTCTGTACCCTAGATGCGACTGAATTGAGTCACCTTTCAAACGAGCATGTTATAGCAAGTGCAGCCGTTTTCTTCCCAAATCATAAAAATGCCGATATCTTCAAAAGTGGATATCTTCTAGGAAACGAATGAAGGGTGATCGTTTGAGTAGAGGGTGTCAGAGCTATTAAAATGACACGAAAAATTGCTGCCGACCCAACTTTGAGGGGGTGTAGCTCCGGTTCCAGGGGGTTGCTGGTGGCTGAGAATGCACCGTTGGTCTTCGACTGCGCTCTATTTTAATAGATATAAATATCAGCCAGATCCGTGAGATGGCCCTGCTTGCCCCCTCAAAGCTGACTTTCTCGCAAATTGCATCTTAAGAGCCGGTTTTTCTAAGGGTCGACTCTTCCCGGACAAATCTCAACTTTATGTCTCCGATTTGGCTAAAATTTTGTATTTTGGTATAATTTAACCTAAAAAGATGTTTTATCACCTTCCCGGTCGTTTTTGTGAGACTCAATTTTTCGACTGAACCTCAGATCTTGACTTATAACTCTGGAACCACTGAACGTATAAACTTGCGGATTGCATATTTATAATCACATGAGCGTTCTCTTTCAAACGATGCCCTACATGACCAAATTCGAGACAAAAATTTTTTTTTGAACCCCTTCCGGGCCAAATTTGACCCACTCAAAGGTATTGACCCCCATTTTTTTATTTCATAAAAATGTAGCGCTATCTATTCACTTTTGATAGCACAAAAAAAATCGAGAAAAAAATATACATCTAATTGAGTTTTTGGGCTTTGAAAGTTGTCAGCTCGAAAATTTGCCCAATAAAAGATTGCCTTGTAAAGACCATATCTTTGTCAATTTTGAACCGAGTTCAGTGATTTTTTGCACACATATTGCACTGCGTCCCTGGCACATACTGCACAAATCTGACCTTGCTGGCTCTTGCTTGGCGCCAGTTCTACGCTTCTTGGTCACATTTCAAGATACATTAGTTTACAAAGCAAATAGAATTTCCTGATAATCTGCAGTATCTTCCTGATAATTCGACAGTTGCGACTTTGTTACTGTGTTTTTTGCCGTTTTTTTTACTAGGTACCTACTACGTACCTACAACTAGACATCTATCTGGCGTGTGTCAAGGTTTGGTAACGACAGAGACAGCATATTTGTAGTGTAAAAGCATACATTGTACATGTAACAGGGGGTCTGGGGGTCTGCCCCCACCCGACTTTAGGCCAGCCCCCAGATGGCCCCCTCCGAGACGATTTTTCCGACCCCCCCGCCCTCCGATTTTTCTGGCAAGTAATTTTTTTAGCAAATTTTTGCTATTTTTTGAAATTTCAGACACAAAAAATGCCAAAATCGCCTGTAAAACAGCACTTTTTAGCTGTATTTCAGCCCAAATTAGCGATTTTTAACCCAAAAATTGCGATTTTTTCGATTTTTGACCGTTTTTTAGTGCCCAACCCCCTCCCAAAATTTTGGCTCAGACCCCCCGGCCGGCGCCAGACCCCCCCCAGCCCCCTCCCCCTTCGGCGGATGACCTGTTACATGTATGATCAAAACTGTATGTATTGATTGACACTCCTGGTCACTGGCCTGGGACCGAACAATAAACTTATAGTTGAATATGTAACTGCTGTACTGAGATCGATTGAAAGTGTTTTTGGCCACAAAAGTACAAGAGTAAGGCCGGTTTGCCTAAGTGATTTACCTCGCATGTAACCCTATTGGGTTATCACTGGCTTGCTCTGGTGTACATGTGCGTTGTATAAAGTTGTTATTGTTGTTGTTCTTCAATGCTAGCACCAGCCGAACCAAGCTAATAGACAAGCTACAGGTGCACCAATAATTGACAAACATGGACTAGTAGTCTTGTTTACTGAACATTTTTGGTCTTCAAACAGAGGATAACTGTTGCAGATTTCATAAGTAATAACTGGTTTAGATAACTCCACTGTCAATGGCATAGTATGTGCATATTGTACCTAAAGCCAGGTAATAAATACACAACCAAGTCTTAACTTAGGTTACTCACTTCAAGAGCACTGTGATAGTAAGCATCAGTGGATGATGCTGTGCACTCAACTGCTGCACCTAAAATTTCATTCTGATAGACAAACACAGAAAATACTACAACTGTTACTTCCATCGCAGTCTGGAAAGTTAGCCATGAAATCATTGGCCTTCACGACACGCCAAGCATGAGGAACATGGAGAAAGAACTGTTTTGCGAATGCGAATTATCAGGAAGATACTGCAGATTATCAGGAAATTCTATTTGCTTTGTAAACTAATGTATCTTGAAATGTGACCAAGAAGCGTAGAACTGGCGCCAAGCAAGAGCCAGCAAGGTCAGATTTGTGCAGTATGTGCCAGGGACACAGTGCAATATGTGTGATATGTGTGCAAAAAATCACTGAACTCGGTTCAAAATTGACAAAGATATGGTCTTTACAAGGCAATCTTTTATTGGGCAAATTTTCGACCTGACAACTTTCAAAGCCCAAAAACTCAATTAGATGTATATTTTTTTTCTCGATTTTTTTTGTGCTATCAAAAGTGAATAGATAGCGCTACATTTTAATGAAATAAAAAAATGGGGGTCAATACCTTTGAGGGGGTCAAATTTGGCCCAGAAGGGGTTCAAAAAAAATTTTTGTCTCGAATTTGGTCATGTAGGGCATCGTTTGAAAGAGAACGCTCATGTGATTATAAATATGCAATCCGCAAGTTTATACGTTCACTGGTTCCAGAGTTATAAGCCGAGATCTGAGGTTCGGTCGAAAAATTGAGTCTCACAAAAACGACCGGGAAGGTGATAAAACATCTTTTTAGGTTAAATTATACCAAAATACAAAATTTTAGCCAAATCGGAGACATAAAGTTGAGATTTGTCCGGAGGTTAAGGAGCAAAAGTCGATTCCTAGAAAAACCGGCTCTTAAAAAGCTAAAATGAAACGAATTTATAAAATATTTAGTTGCGAACCGTAAAAATGTGGAAAATATGCTTGAAAAGCCGCTGCTTATAAGAAAATGTAGTCATAGTCAAACGGTTTGACTACCTCGTCTTCGTTTGACTACATATTTATGGTAACGAAGGTAGTCAAACTTTGACTTTGACTACCTGTCTGTTTGACTGCGATATCACAAAAAGTATTAACTATGACTTTGACTTTGACTATAGTCATAACAACACTACTGTTTATAGTACCCCCCTATTTATAGTACCCGGGGTACTATAAACGGCACTTAGTGCCATTTATAGTACCCGGGGTACTATAAATGGAGACAGATTTTTATTCTGAAATGAGCTATTGTAAATACAAAACGTGCGAAAAATACAGTATTTTTGGTGGTAAACCTTGTTTGTATGAAGAAAAACAGTAGATAATGCAATTATTGAGGTTCTGATGTATGTACATAACCTATTTTTTACATCAAATCGGTAACTTGGGCAAAGAACTTCACATACTATTGTTAGTTTTTTATAGAGCAGATTTCGTAGGTGCCATATATAGTACCCGGGTACTATAAATGGATTCAATTTTATTTTTGCAAAACCCTAAGTGCCATATATAGTACCCGGGTACTATAAACAGCACTATACGGTAATTCGTAGTACTACAAACTACTAACTACAAAACTACATATTTTCGGCGATTATGACGTCATCAAGACTACAAATTAACTAAGACTACATATTATTTTGGCTGACTACAAATTGACTACAAACTACTTTTTCATACTAATTTGCGAATTTGTAGTCAATTTGTAGTCATTTTTCTTAGAAATTTTCCGATTATTTAATGTAATTAGTATATATAAATTGAGTCCCTAACCGGCCTTTGAGCTGTCTTGAGCTTATGATAAGCTTACCAAATACCAAGAACGAAGCATTTTTTATTTAAAGTGTTAGAAAGATCGTTTTTCCAATTTTCCCGCTTTTATACCTGTATAAATTTTCAAAGAAAAGTGACCACATGATTGCCTTTTGCAAATTTGTTTGTGTTTTTTCTTGTCTTAGTTTTTAAAAAATATCTCATTATCTCATTCTGTTTTTAAGAAATACCAAATGTTCAGCATTGAAATTCTGCTAAGCATTACATTCCGTCTGTTTCTTTTCAGAAAAATCTATTAGAAAAGACGATTTTTTCACAGAATAGCAATTAACATGCTTCCGGTTATTATTTTTACAAAGCATTTCTATGACTGATTGTTCAATTGGCAAAAATTTGCAGTAATATCGAATTTTTGACGTTTGGTAACCTGACTACAAATTGACTACAAACTAAGACTACATATTTTTTGAATCTGAATTTGACAACTACAAACTAAAACTACAAATTATTTTCGCGAAACTTTTTAACTACAAACTAAGACCACAAATTGAAATTCTCTGAGGAAATAGGTCTACGCAGGTGCTATATTCAGATTGTTTACCAACTGCCTCAGATCAATTCTCCTTTTGTAGGCATGACAACACATTCAACGCAAAACCTATAATTAACCTATAGCAAGTACGTATAAAGAAGGCTTAAGCCACGTTGGAGCCTTTGACGTTTGCACAAAGAAGAATGTGTCAGATCGAGTGTGTTCTTCAGTTATTTAGCTTGTGCTGGTACCTTCTTACATTCCCTCTCTACACAGCAGTCTTAGTGTGTCTGTGCCGCTCTTTCAAACTGCCTGACTTTAAAAGTTCCTTCTACAAACTGGTAGTTTCACTTGGAGTGGCTGATTTGTGTTATCTGGCAATGCAGTTAGTAGCTGTTGAGTTGGTGGACTGGAAATATGTCTCTGCCGGGAGTCTGTACGGTCCA
Source organism: Sabatieria punctata (assembly GCA_030248155.1). Taxonomy (NCBI): domain Eukaryota; kingdom Metazoa; phylum Nematoda; class Chromadorea; order Araeolaimida; family Comesomatidae; genus Sabatieria; species Sabatieria punctata. Next base: position 21,107 of record JASANB010001706.1, read on the forward strand.
GCAATCGGTCATCTCACCATTCCATTGTTGACGAGTCTTCTGCCTAAGTTTCTGTCTCTCACTCAACACCTCGGAGTTGTTTTGGTGGCAGTTGACAGATGTTTGCAGTTCTTTACGCCTCTCCACCACACTAAGGTAATCGAATCTGGTTTGCACTTTGCTTTATTCCCTGACTGTTCAATTGAAGCGTTCAGACAATGGAATGCCTAACCTAAGTCACATTTCTACAGATTTTTAAGAAGTTTTTATGGAAACACTGCCCCTACTACTGTTTTAAAAGTATACCCAAAAATACCCATACTTGAGTACACTTGAGTATTTTTGTTGGTACTTACCCGTACCCATGCTCAAGTATTTTTTGGAATACTTACTCGTACTTACCCATCATTTTACTATGATACCCAAGTATTTTGTTTTTCTCAGGTGATTATAAAATGGGAAATATTTTCAATTTCGGCGCTTTGTGCGTCATAAAAGAAAAGCTCGAAAGCACATGCTGCGCACTTTAGTGGTACGGACTTAGCGCAACTCAAAAAACACCAGTGTACCGGAGAAAGATTGTAGCATCGAACCGCATTCTTAGTCTGCGCTGGCTAGTTAGGCGTATACCAATGGTAAGGCGTAAAATGGTGGAAGCAAAAAGCTTGCACTTACCCCCGGCTCTATAAGGTTGCGACTGATGTGTTATCTGTTCCGGCATCTTCTGCTTTCATTGAACGTGTGTTTTCTCAGTCTAGTATCTGTTTAGCTAAGCGCAGGTACCGCTTAGGGGCTCAGAACCTCGAGAACGAATTGATGTTGAAGGTGAACCGTCAGATTGTTGCAGAAGCTATTTGTTAGATTAAATCCTTCCTTCTATGTCGTTTGTAAGATCAATAAAACTCTTCTGTTTCATGCAAATATGTAAACTTTGCCCATTTTCATTTATCATTCGATTTTCTGCAATTATCTGCCTGGAAAATACCCAAAAATACTCATACTCGAGTACACTTGGGTATTTTTGGCGATACTTACTCGTACTCGTACCCAAAAATTGGGCCTCTCAAAATACTTACCCGTACCCAAAATGGGTACGTTTTGTGATACTTTTAAAACAGTAGCCCCTACTGACAGTGAAGAATGTAGGTAGGTTGCAGGTTCAAGTTTGCAGAGCGAAATGCCGACTAAGTCTGGATTACTAATTTATCAAAATAAAGTATTTTGACATGGTTCATTCCACAGCATTTTAAGCCAACAATTAGTGATTTTTGTACAGGAGCCGCTACTAGCGGCAACCACCAAACCACTTGTACCTACATGTATGATCTACCCTCTTAGCTATGTCACTTCCCTTTCGGCAGATGAACTGTTAGAGGTTCGCATGACAACAATGTTGTATTTGTGGATTCTTTGTTGTTTGTTCCCTGCCGCCACTCTCGTCCTACCGGCTTGATCGCGGTGCTGAGACAAAAGGCAACAGGTTGTTCACTTCCAAAGTAAATCAACAATCGATCCAGATATGCCAGCTTACTTACAGCTAACTAGCTGGCTAATCACAATAAGTACAGAAGAGGGAGAAACTGAGCCAACCGCATAGCAGACGCACGGCGAGGAAAATGGAGTGTTTAGCACACACGCTCTCTCTGCGCTTGGCCGTATCACACATTCTAGGTCATGGGGCGGAGCCAACACCCCTGTGCACATAATTGACAGCTAGACAGACAAAGAGACACGTGCTCTGCATGCGAGACGATCAATAGGCACTAACGGGGCAGGCCGACAGGACAAACAGGGAACATGTACTTAAGAGGCTCATACAAATCAACCACCCCTTTCTTCTTAAGAGGCCAGTTTTCTGTCAGTTGTAGACCCAGTCACCATACCGGTCCAGGTCTTTGCTCTCTGAGAAGATACCTGCGCTCTGCTGGCTGGCGCTCTTTTTCGATCTCTCTTGGGCCTGTCTCAATCTCCACTACCTTGGGTCTGGCTGGGTAGTCTGGCACGAGCTGCATATTCCTGAGGTTCCACAGTTGACTGTCTGACAGACTGTTGTTGTATGTGCCCAGAACTGCCGTCACTATGTAGTACTTGCGGGACCATGGTGACTGTCCTTTGGGAGTGTGACTCCCATTACCCCAGGCTGCAGCTCGACCTTGTCTACAACTTAGGTCCTGAGGTGCAGCTACACAAATCCCATGGGATGTGTGAATCACCCTGGGCCGAAAAATCGTCGAAATATTTTTATTTCCACACCATCAAGCACTCAGCGACACAGGTTCGTAACTTTTTCACGTCAGACACAGCAGAAACGGGTTGGCGATAACGAACATGGTACGGGCCAGAAAATAGGTGGACCACATTACTTCCTTAAGAGGCGTTGCAAAAATAAATCGGGCAGGTTGCCTTATGAGGGCGGCGGATGGAACTTTTTGACCCCCCATTTTTATTCGCTGATCTGAACCACTAAAGTGTGGATATTACAAAACCCAGCCGGTTCCGCTGGGGGCCCACCCATTCCGGAGAAATCGGCGCCCAAAGTTGAAAAACCATGCTTTTTCGAGCCCGCCGATTTTTGACCGACTTCCATCTTTGACCGGGCGCCGCAAGCGCATTTTTAAAGTAATCCTCACCAAATCTGGAACATTTATAGAACCAATGACGCTCTTTCATTTGCACCTATCGACATCGGAGTCGGATTGTAATTGCCGATTTGACAAGCAGTTTTTTGCAGAGATTAGGCCGAAAAACACGTCTTCAGAAATACATATGTTTCACATGCGTGGCATCGAGCTATCCGGCTACGAATTTAACACAAAATAGCCCATGATATGTGCTTTCGAAAACTGGTTTCAAATTTTTTGGATCTCTTCTAGTTTTGAAGTTATGACCCTTCAAACTTTAGTGTCACGCACGGCCATTTTCCCCTTTTTAGCACGTTAGGTAATGGCAATTTGAGCACTGCAGTGCTGTAAAATCGTTGTTGAAGCGTTATAATATAATCTGACTTTGTAAGAAGGCTTGAAGAAGTCTTCCCAGGTTTCCACCTGGGGGACAAGAAAATGCAAGACCTAGACTTTGCAGATGATATAGCCTTCTTTTCTGAAACCCTGGAAGACCTGAAACATGGATTGTACACTATCAATGACGAATTCAACAAGCTAGGACTCCAGATTAATTGGGACAAGACCAAACTAATGGCTCCAGACTTTCTGACAACCCCTGCAACCATAGAGATCAGCGGTAACAGTGTGGAGTTTGTGAGGGAATTCCAATGCCTTGGATCAGTGATAACCAGTGATGCTTCATGCCACCAAGACCTGCAGTCAAGAATCCACAAAAACGTTGGAAAAATGGCAAGCCTAAATACTGTACTGTGGAATAGAAGGGACCTGAGCCGAAAAACCAAACTGAGCATGTACCGAGCCCTGATAACCTCCTCTCTGCAATATGCAAGTGAAACATGGGCGTTGAACCAAGGACTAGAGAAGAGATTGGACATCTTTGACAACAAATGCCTACAAAGACTGGAAAGAATTAAGTGGTACCAGCGCGTGTCCAACAATGAGCTCAGGAAAAGAACACACAGCAACCGTATGCCTCCCAACTAGCCAGAAAAAGCAGACTCCGATGGTTTGGTCACGTGACCAGAATGGATGAAGAGCAGCTGTCAAAGACCTTGCTTGAATTTAACCCGGGACAACACGGATGGAAAAGACCATTGGGCAGGCCGAGAACGCGGTGGAAGGATGTACTCAGAGAAGGACGATTACAGAAAACCCAAATAATCGGAACCGATGGAGAACAGCGCTGCAAAAGAAAGAGTTCCTCCACGCCACGCCCAAGTGGCAAGAGAAATAAGTCAATATTTACTCATTCAGCAAAAAATGTGATAAACAAATTCAGCATAAGCTTAGCTGCTATGATAGGTTGGTGCTCCTTTGTGTGATGCACAATGTTCAGAATCTCTAATGGTATGACTTTTCACGCAATTCTGGCTTTTCAGAATGAGTAATTTCTAGAAACTACGAGTATATCTCTATTAGTGAAACTCTGCAATACTGTAGCTGTTGCTTAACTAGCGCATGTAGTAACCAAAATCTTGCGACATTCTTGAGCTATTGTTCAGTTCTATTACCTTATATCTTATTGGTTCTACATGTATATCTAAAGCACTGTTTATGTCATAGTCGTAATGTGAGATGTACCGGCATATGGTGAGATTTACAGACAGTACCACTACCATCCAGAACTGCAGCTAGACATGATTAAAGAAAGCATCCATAACAATTGCACATGTGTTGGGACTGAATTTACAATGTTGTATTATATTAATACAACGCTTTATCGACAATGTAATGCCTTCGAAACAGTCCAGTTCCATAAATGCCATTACCTAACGTGCTAAAAAGGGGAAAATGGCCGTGCATGACACTAAAGTTTGAAGGGCCATAACTTCAAAACTAGAAGAGATCCAAAAAATTTGAAACCAGTTTTCGAAAGCACATTTCATGGGCTATTTTGTGTTAAATTTGTAGCCGATAGCTCGATGCCACGCATGTGAAACATATGTATTTCTGAAGACGTGTTTTTCGGCCTATTCTCTGCAAAAAACTGCTTGTCAAATCGGCAATTACAATCCGACTCCAACGTCGATAGGTGCAAATGAAAGAGCGTCATTGGTTCTATAAATGTTCCAGATTTGGTGAGGATTACTTTAAAAATGCGCTTACGGCACCCGGTCAAAGATGGAAGTCGGTCAAAAATCGGCGGGCTCGAAAAAGCATGGTTTTTCAACTTTGGGCGCCGATTTCTCCGGAATGGGTGGGCCCCCAGCGGAACCGGCTGGGTTTTGTAATATCCACACTTTAGTGGTTCAGATCAGCGAATAAAAATGGGGGGTCAAAAAGTTCCATCCGCCGCCCTCATAAGGCAACCTGCCCGATTTATTTTTGCAACGCCTCTTAAGGAAGTAATGTGGTCCACCTATTTTCTGGCCCGTACCATGTTCGTTATCGCCAACCCGTTTCTGCTGTGTCTGACGTGAAAAAGTTACGAACCTGTGTCGCTGAGTGCTTGATGGTGTGGAAATAAAAATATTTCGACGATTTTTCGGCCCAGGGTGATTCACACATCCCATGGGATTTGTGTAGCTGCACCTCAGGACCTAAGTTGTAGACAAGGTCGAGCTGCAGCCTGGGGTAATGGGAGTCACACTCCCAAAGGACAGTCACCATGGTCCCGCAAGTACTACATAGTGACGGCAGTTCTGGGCACATACAACAACAGTCTGTCAGACAGTCAACTGTGGAACCTCAGGAATATGCAGCTCGTGCCAGACTACCCAGCCAGACCCAAGGTAGTGGAGATTGAGACAGGCCCAAGAGAGATCGAAAAAGAGCGCCAGCCAGCAGAGCGCAGGTATCTTCTCAGAGAGCAAAGACCTGGACCGGTATGGTGACTGGGTCTACAACTGACAGAAAACTGGCCTCTTAAGAAGAAAGGGGTGGTTGATTTGTATGAGCCTCTTAAGTACATGTTCCCTGTTTGTCCTGTCGGCCTGCCCCGTTAGTGCCTATTGATCGTCTCGCATGCAGAGCACGTGTCTCTTTGTCTGTCTAGCTGTCAATTATGTGCACAGGGGTGTTGGCTCCGCCCCATGACCTAGAATGTGTGATACGGCCAAGCGCAGAGAGAGCGTGTGTGCTAAACACTCCATTTTCCTCGCCGTGCGTCTGCTATGCGGTTGGCTCAGTTTCTCCCTCTTCTGTACTTATTGTGATTAGCCAGCTAGTTAGCTGTAAGTAAGCTGGCATATCTGGATCGATTGTTGATTTACTTTGGAAGTGAACAACCTGTTGCCTTTTGTCTCAGCACCGCGATCAAGCCGGTAGGACGAGAGTGGCGGCAGGGAACAAACAACAAAGAATCCACAAATACAACATTGTTGTCATGCGAACCTCTAACAGTTCATCTGCCGAAAGGGAAGTGACATAGCTAAGAGGGTAGATCATACATGTAGGTACAAGTGGTTTGGTGGTTGCCGCTAGTAGCGGCTCCTGTACAAAAATCACTAATTGTTGGCTTAAAATGCTGTGGAATGAACCATGTCAAAATCCTTTATTTTGATAAATTAGTAATCCAGACTTAGTCGGCATTTCGCTCTGCAAACTTGAACCTGCAACCTACCTACATTCTTCACTGTCAGTAGGGGCAGTGTTTCCATAAAAACTTCTTAAAAATCTGTAGAAATGTGACTTAGGTTAGGCATTTACTTCATGAAATTGAGTATAGCTCAGGGCTGCTTGAAATCTTGGAGTCAAAAGCAACCGTTGTACACCCTAGAATGTTTCACAATTGATAAAGGACCAATCTGACACAATAAAACAGAATTCTGAACGAATTGGTCAGCTTAGCCTATAAAAAGCCAAAGTACAAAATTCATTTTGTTAAAAAAATTGCATAATTAGCGGCATGTAGACAATCAAACAAAATCGTGACACTGATCCATCATAAAATGGTAACTAGCGGCTATTGCAAATATCGCACTCTAATTGAAAGGTAAACGAAATCTTGCTATTCAAATTTCTCCTTTTGTCTATTTATGGACTATGAAGGCATTTCTCGTCTGAACGCTTCAATTCAGTTGCAAGTTTTCAGTTGGAGTCAAACTTAAAGAAGATAATCTGTCTCCAATGGGCGATGCCTGCTCTGCACACACTGCCCCAGCTGATGCTTGAAACCAATATGAAGCTAACGACCAAGAAAGATGGCTTGCAAGTGTTGGTAGTGGATTTGAACAAAACAGAGATGAGTGGTGTGACCTTGGTCATATCCATGAGCAGCATAGTGCTCATGTTCATCTTTGCAATGATGGTCTTGCTGTGTTACGGTTCAGTCTTTGTCAAGGCGCTGCTGATTTATCTTGAGGTAGGCTTCAGTGCGGACTTCAGAGGGCTTATGAAAAATTTTCAAAAAATTTACGTTAGAATTTCATTTCAGTGCACAACAGTGTACCAGGTGCCAAACAATGATAGCCCCTTCTTCAGAGTAAACTACGTAATATGATAGGAAAAAATAAAGCTAACTGATAAGTACTAAAGTTCATTTCAAAAAGTTTGGCGTTGGACAAAAATTCTCGCTTTTCACAAAACCGTTTTCTGGACCCCTATAGTATTTTGTATCAAACAGTAGCAAATGAACAGGGATGAAATTTGTGTGGAAAATGTGTTTTGTCTTCCTATCCTGTCCATTTTCAAGCTGTTCGAGTTCGAGAGGTCCTACATATCAGTAATTTGTCTTCTTCTTTCAGCATAAAAATTTGAACGCCCAACGTCTGAGCATTCTGTCAGCAGTGTTCGGTTTCTGCATAAGCTGTGGTCTCCTCTACTTCACACTAACATTACTGCTCTTTGTACACAACGCGCCCCTGTTCTCAAACCGTCAAAACGTTCTGCTCTTCAAGCTCGTGGGCAGTCTCTACTCCGGACTCAATCCGTACTGTCTCCTTCTCTTTGTACCTCTCTTTCGGCTACGATTCGCTCAATTTCTCCTTTGTAAATGTACCAATGTATCGGCTAACTCTGCGCAGGCCAGCAAACATCATCAGCTCAACGTCGTACATGCACTGTCGATGGCTGAAGCGCCAATTTTGCAGAAGAAAGCAGAAATACGGACACCTGTTGAAGGACCAGTAGCTGAGGATGGATTTTCGTTGGTCGCCTTGCCTGGTGCAGCAGTAGTATCTGTGCAAAAGTTCTAAAATTATCTTGGTCATCTAACCTTTTTGCAAATGGTTGGGTTTTGAATGTATCGCAAAGTTTCTGGTTTTCCGACAAGGTTCACGGTCCATCTTTCCAATGTATTCGGTCCAGCTTTCCATTTGGTTGTTTTCAGATTGTTTTGGTTTAGTGCAGTAAACTGATAGACTGAAGGTTATTTTTTGAATCATTTCAACTGGAAGCGTCATCTGAACATCTAAAACAACAAATTTTGAGTTTGCGACTGGTTTGAAAACCCGTTTTCGAAGGGGTCTGAAACAGTTTTCCCGATATGCTTACCATCATTTTTTTGCTTTCCGATATGGTTGGTTGGTTCCCATATTTCTTTGGAGACGACTCCACGCAATATGGCGTATGAAAATTAGCGCGCATTGGAGCACTGTCCCGATTAGGAACAATATCGTAAATAATATCGGAACTGCTACCAGATTAGCTTTTTCAATCCTCTCTGGGGGCGTAATATTGAAATCGGCGCGATTAACCGAGTTCGTCAAATCTGGAGCTGGTTAGGATCCGGTCGTTTTTTGGGCGCGTCTGATTACAATCGATATCTAATAGCGGTCTAATTCGAACCTAAAATCAAATCAAAATATGGCGTCATGTATAAGCAGTTTCAGTTTAGTCATTTCTAATCTTCCAACCGAGCCAGAACGACTAATTTCTAATCGGAAACCCTCATTAGACTAGCGAAATCACAATTTCGTCAAAAAAATCAAATTAGCTCGACAAGAATTAGCCCAAAGTTAGACGGTCTGTTCAAAGGGGATATGGTGTTGGTATATTTCAAAGGGGTTAACTATTGACGCATTACTCGTGAAGCCTGCTTAGCGCCATATCCACAAACAGTGCCGTAGTAACCTACCCAGGATTTTGCAAGAGGATGTAAAATTTTCAAGTTGCCTGCCTGGTTGGACCAGGGCGAGAAAATTTTCCAAAATTTGCCTTTAAAACGCATTCAAAGGTACCAGGTAAATTTATAGAAAACGGCTCTTTACAGTACAAATTGCAATTTTTCGCAAAAACTAAGATCGTAATCGGCATCAGCATAAAAAATTCACCCTGATGCCTGATTTTTACAAAATTTTAGCAGAAAAAAAAATTTTTGTCCAAACTTTCAGGGCAAATTTCGACCTAACGGTCCCTCAAAATTTTCACCAAATATTGTGTGTATGTGCCGGACTTAGTAGGCTAAATAATATATAAAATCTGGACCTGTCTCGTAATTCTAAGGTACAAAAGTTTGCCCCGATCTAGGCGAGTCAGCAGGAAAATTGGTGTCTGCAGGCGTTTTTCGCAAAATACTCCAGTACGGAGGGACCAAACCGCATTTTGCGTCCGAGTTTTGGAATCAGCAAGTCATTGTGGATCTATTGGTGTATGAAACGTCAATCTAGCACAAATTCCGAACTAACAATGATGCTCTGAAATAGAGGTTCAAATTTCGATTTTTCGGCCCGACCACCCCTAATTTGGAGGGGCCCTGGCGCTCTGGGGGGTCTACGTGAGCTCATACTTTGGGCTTTACAGTTTTTCGACAGACACTTCTATATATGTAAAAATGAGCAAAATCAGTGATGTGACGCAGACAAATTTGGGGAGAGATCCTGAGTTCCCTCAGAAATTGTGTCTTAAATATTGATGTTCTGCATGAAAAGCATGAAATACACTGGTTTTGATCTTTACAACAACTGACTGTACGTTTAAGTCTGAATAGCTCAGTTTTAATCAAGTTTTGAAAATTTAGGCAACTTAGAAGCTCCAATATACTTCTACAGCAACTATCTAAACCTATCAAATCAAGAATTTTACCAAGAGTACGCAGGTTTTGGAACGATTCTTGAACGACCTGAGTTCAAAAACTCCATATTCATTAGTTATTTGGTAAAAATGTACACGAAAACACACCATTCTGAGCTTAGACCCCGGTCTTATAAATGGAAAATGCCCCCTGACAGACCCTACTATCTGACCACCTGCTAACAAGGCCCGGGTCTTATAATCGAAAAAGAACCTTAAGGAATAGAAAATGTTCATATCGAATGAAACCACAAAATTTTTGAGAATTTAGGCTCCAAACTAGATACCTATGGCTCAACCCCCTATCTTTAACACTATAACTAAACTGAATGTTACTAAAACTCATAACTAAGTAACTCGATTTTTTACTTACTAATTTCCTGAAGATGAGCTTAGTTTGAGTAGAGTTTAGTTAAGCGAAATCTGTGTCTAGTTAGTAAAAGTTAGTAACTAACTAACTAACTAACTAACTAACTAACTAACTAACTAACTAACTAACTAACTAACTAACTAACTAACTAACTAACTAACTAACTAACTAACTAACTAACTAACTAACTAACTAACTAACTAACTAACTAACTAACTAACTAACTAACTAACTAACTAACTAACTAACTAACTAACTAACTAACTAACTAACTAACTAACTAACTAACTAACTAACTAACTAACTAACTAACTAACTAACTAACTAACTAACTAACTAACTAATGTTTTTACTTAGTAAATAACTAATGCTTCATTCAATGTATATCGAGTATAATCCAGAAAATAGACAAAAAACAAATCAGCTCTATATTCTTAAGACTAAGTTAAGTATCTTAAGAAGTTTCAGGTCAGTCTTTGCTACCTACATTACTACAAAGAAAGAACATGAACAATCCTGACATTCAGGATGACTGAGTTTGCCGTCGATTCATTTCGGAAGGGCATAACTCAAGGCTGCCGCCGAAGTTTGAGGACAGGCTAGGATTTTGCCAGGAAGTAAACTAAGACCGAAGAATAATAATCGTGTCAAAAATCTTATAATTCGGTGCAGAATTCGAACTTATCCTTACGTAGAACTGGCAGAAAGACCACAGGCGGTCTTTTTTTTTGGCCAATGCTTACCGAAATCGATTGATTGCTCTTAAGTCCTTCAAGCAAATTGCTGCCTTTTAAAATTTTAGCCAGCAGGCGGACTCGGACTACCTAGGCCTATAACGCACTACCGGGGTTATCCCTTTGGCGCAGACCATACTCTGTATGGACATGGAGCAGTTTCGCAGCGGTTGGTGTTTGTGAATTAGGGAGGGCAAAAACGCTAACCGTTGTTGCTTTCGGCTTGTTTGGCAGCCTTAGCATTTGAAAATTCGATTGCTCCCACTTTGGAGTTTCTAAATTACATATTGGAGCTTCTAAATTACCCACGTGTTATATAATATTGTCTGAAACTCAGATTTTCAGACTTAAACGTACAGTTGTTGCGAACGTCCAACAAACCAAACCAGTATCACTTAATGCGTCTAATGCAGAAAATGGAGTTTTTTACTTTTAAAACATAGATTTTCCACTTTACAAGACCCGGTCTTATAACTGGTGCAAAACTGTGCCCCAAATTTGGGCATTTTCCGGTTATAAGATCCGGGGCCGCTTTCACAAAACTTTACATTTGAAGGCCCTTCAAACGGCCCTTCAGAATCTAAAGGGTCGACTCTCTGAAGGCCCCTTTAAATTGTGAAGGGGCAACTCTAAAGTGACTTTCACGTAGAATCTAAAGGGCCCTTTAGTCAGTCGGGGTGTTAGATTTTTGAAGGTCCGACTCGAGCTGTTTTTGCGCCTGTTTTTATTGGTTTCTTGTCACGTTTTTACGTACCAAAAAATGGCATCCTCTGCTCAAATTGGCTCTGAAATGACATGGTCTGCTTAAGCTGCTTGGGAGGGACAACTACTGAACCGTCATGTTGTTAACCTCCCATTGCTATGAGAAGTACAATGACAACGTTGTAATTGTCGGCGCGTTCAAAGCTCCTTTGCTGCGTTGCGCATGGCAGAGGAATGAAAATCCCACCAATTATATGCTGAGAAAACTCGATCCCGATTTTTGCTACTCCCAGAAATCAAGAATATTGCATCAACTCTAGCGAATCAGTTAACACATTCTGGAATTTGCTGTTTATGGAGTTTTAGCCCTTCCTGTTTACATAGTTCCGTTTCTGATCTCCAGACGGTGCTTGAATTCGTTGTCACCGTCAATGGCACCCACAGTACCCGGAAACTTGGCCACCCGCTAAAATCGTTTAGTTATTTCGTTCAGTTCGTCTCGTTCTGGGAAGTACATAAATTCATCTAAATGCTTTGACAGACACAAGGAAGCATTGGTGACAATGCGGTTCATTGACGGTTCTGAGATGCCCAGGGTATCCCCAGTAAACTTTAACGAGAGCCTGATCGGAATAAAATCGAAGAGCAGCCAGAAGCTGCAACTCAGAGGAGATGGCCGTGCTTCTTTGGGTGCTTCGATCTAGATAATCGCCAACAAGGCCATGAATATAATGAAACGTTTCGTTTGAAAATCGAAACGTTCCCTGAACGTTTCGTTATCGTAGCAGTGAAGATGGTCAACACGGGGATGGAAGTTTCTGGTCTTCCTGATGACTTGTCCGACATCAAAGATGGGAAGAGTGCCATTCCAAGACAGAAAACAGCCAAAACAGAGTCTAAAGTTTGGTCGAAAGTACCTATTGAGGTATTAGAATTGGACCTTTAGACTTTAGAAATCTGAAGGCCCGACTCTTTGTGAAAGCCACTTTAGAATTTGAGTGTCCCTTCGTGAAAGTCACTATAGAATTTAAAGGGGCGGCGACCCCGTCTGAAGGCCCTTTACACGGCGTCTAAAGTTTTGTGAAAGCCGCCCCCGGTCTTATAGGTGGAAAACTGCGGTAATACTGTAGTTTCGTCAATTTCCCGAGAATTTAACGCTTTGATAGCCTAAAATGCGTGCGTTTTGCGTCAACAGCAGCAGTGTCTGTGACCTCAGGATATTATTCCAAGCCTCAGTGGTTCGGGTGACCTAAGAAACTGGCTGAATGGCACCAATCAGCTTTAATTTGTATGGTAGGTCAGTGCAAAACACTGCGAGCCACCCTGGGGCGTAGCTTAGTGCAAAGGATCAGTGTTGCAAATGCGTCCAATTAAGGGTCTGTGTCAACGAGCGCTACTAATTTAATTCTCCAAAGCGTCTGGACACCCCGCGGAGTGTCTTTACTACCGGAGGCCGCGCATAAAACCCTGTTGCCATCTGTCGTGTGCAAGGCGCGTGTCAAGGTCACTACTGTCGCAGCCGACTGCTGCTGGTGTTTGAATGAAGGTGGCAAGGCACGTGTTCTATTTTGCCGCGTCAATTAATCGCTAGTCTGTATGTCAGCACAATCGATTCACTTAGCACAGCCAGATGCATAGCGAAAAGGAATGTTACATACCAAAGTCTGAAATAGTTCCAGTTCTCTTCTAGTTTTAGCTTCAATGTGTGAATCTTGTATTATGTTCACTCGTTCCAGCGTTTCTCGTGCTACATAGTTTAGTGATACAAAGCGAAGTAACAGTAACATTTATCACTCCAATCAAATAATTATGCAGGGTATGGTAGTCACTCAACTATGTAGTAGACAAAACGTAAAGCTAATGGTACTTCCATTCCAAAAGCTGGTATAATACATGAAGGTTGTTGTAACTTCGGGCTTTTTACACTAGGAGTAGCCAATTGCTATAGAGCAGGAAGAGACACAAGGTCCGGCACCCTCCTACAACAACAACCCTCCCCTCTTGCTCTCGGTGTGTGCAAGACAGCGCCGGTTTGGTTCCTATATCCTATTTATCTATAAACTTGCCATTGCTGACTTCCGACAGCCTTTGTGTCAATTACCTCCGATCGCCTCGACAGGTTTCGAACCTAGAATCACACCGCCTCCACGGATGCCGGGGCCGCCAGATCAGATCTTGTGATTTGCTCTAAAAACTGTTTACAAGGCAAATTGAGGACGTTAACAAAACAGTAGTCTTGCTACAGAACTTTCCATTTCTCAAATGCCTGGCCGGCTTTCATTCCGACTTCCTGTGAGAATGCCATGAGATGTAATTTATCTTACAATGTTTGCCAAAAGACACTAGAAGAAATGAATTTCTTCAGTTTCTCCAACTGGATACTTACGGAATTGATTAAAAGGTAAAAGGAAAAGTCCAGTTATATTCGGGTTGGTTGAGAAAGACATTGAACTAGGTTTAGGTCTAGCTATAAAGCTTCGCAGGCTAAACAAAACAAGCGTAACTTACCCAAAACCAGTGGTTGCAACCCGTTTGGCATTCACCTCGTGCCTTAGTGCTCCTAGTCGGACCAAGGCGCTAGGGTGAACGCGAAGTCGGGTCGCTCAAGAGTCAGACGACGACTGACCAGTGGGCCTAGAAGCTGTCCTTTTATAGACAGGCCAGACGACAGACGGGACAGGTCAACCAAGTTGCATACATTTTAATAAGCCATCTGCTGTCCGACCGACCCACTTGTCACTTCTGGAGGCCATGCATAGTCAAGAAACATGTGACCGCCGCTCTTAGCTGCCGCAGCGCGCGGCTAGCGCTACACACAAACAAGGCCTAGTAGGCCAAGGGAGGGATCGATCGAGCCGAGAGGGGGGAGGAGGAGGACGGCCGAAAGCCCAAATTAAGGCCGGCTTGTCAACGAGTCTGCCACTAATTAACTGACACACACACATGCCGGGCCCGCTGTGACCGCTCTTAAGAACCAGCACCGAGGCGAGGCAAAAACAAGCCCCGCTCCATTCGGCCTGCCAATTTCCAGGGCTCGGGGGCTAGATATAAACCGTTTTTTCTTCTTAGCTGTCACGTATGGGTGAATACTGTAACAATTCTAAAGCTCCCTCCTGACTAGAAAGGTCTTAACCGACTCGAAATATAAGTATTTGCAGTACTAACAAACTGACAGAAAATCGTAGAAAGTAATTAAGCCAAATCGCTATTTTTAGAAGCCTTTTTGTCATTTGTTCTTGTTTTTAGCTCAATTTCGCTGCTTCTATCCTAATATTATCAAATAAAACTGGTACAAAACGGAATTGCAGGCGTTTTTGGAAAGTTGTTCTTAGACCACGACCCCTACCCGGCCCTCAAAACCACTTAACTAAAACTACAAACAGGCTATTTCTATATTAAAAGAAAAGAAATCGGACTTTCTAGCCGAGCCTGACGGAAAAGAAAGGAAGGAAAGAGAAGAGGCGACAGAGCCAAACCGACTAGACGCCGGGCCGAGACAAAGAATGGGTGAAAGGAGAGAGAGAGAGGTTGCGTCTAGGCTGAACGACAGTCTGCGTGTCCATCTGCCGTGGCGCGTTGACATCTGCTCTGGCAAACAAATGTCCTTTGTCCGCTCAGGCACTGACCACCGGTCCTAGATCTGGGTTAATAATGACCGATAGCCAACTGGGCAGCTGCTTGGGTCACAGACCTCTTTGCCACCCGCCCGCCCGCCCGCGGCTCAGGTCACACCACACATGTCTCTCTGTCTAACAACCGATTAGATTCTGTGTAACTGCCGCAAAAAACTTGTCAGACTGGTTAGAATATAACAGTTTGAATGTAATACAGATATGGCACCGTGTGAAAATACAGTATAGATAACAAAACATCACATCGCTTGTTTAACCTTCACTCATCTATGTTTTGTTCGGTTCGGCTCAATTTTTCAGAAAAATGAGCCCTGTATAACGGTACTAAAATTGGGGAATTTCAAAAAGATGATCGAAAATTTAATAGTTAAGAAATTTGCCCTTTATTCTGGAATCAACGTACTGAATCAGTTATTAAACAACTGAGATTTTAGCAGGAAGTTCGATAAACGAATGTAACTTGATATAAACTCTGTTTCTGATCATAGAAACCTTCTCTACAATGGTTGTCGGAAACAGAAAATCTTCATTTTTCCGGTGTTACATATAGCCATGTTTTTGCAATTCCCCAATTTTGGTGTCCTTTGAGTTCAGCTAAATATGTTACACCCGTTGGCAGCACCAAGCCTAGTCTTGAATACCTGAAAAATTTGGATTTCCGTGATTCGGTAAGTATAGTGTAAATTTGCATTCAATGTGAGACCCTAAGATTCTCTGGCTTATGTACGCCGAAAATGAAACGCAAGAATTCACGATTTTCTATACATTATTAGTAAGCATGTGCCTAGGGCCTGAGGGGCAGACGTTGAAAGAAAATTGCACACTGCGGCGCGACGGCGATATGGCAATATCGTAAAATTTTATTGCCAATGCGACGGCTTCAGCCATTTAGCCTGATTGCTTAAATTCGGTGCTTGACTCGGACGCAGAGACACTATAGATCTACTTTTGATTGGTCGAGTTTGAATTAGAAAAACACTTGACTTGACGCGTTTCGTATAATTAAACGGCCGTGCATTGAAAAATTGATATGCGGACAGAAAGCCCGATGATGCTTGGTTTTGTCGGGCAACTCGTTTCTCTGCAGTAAGCAACTATGTTTCGCAGATCATCATGCATACCATATTAGGTTAATCTAGCATGTGTCTTGACCAGAAGTGCGTTGCCGCCTTGTGACAATTCGACATAAGGGGGAGGGGAGGGTTAAGAGAAAAGAACACAAAGCTAAGATAAAAAATGTCCACCCTTTTTTTCGAACTTTGCTCAAACGGTTCATTGCTCTTGTCAGGTCTCGATAGCTTTGGGTGTCAAATTTTCAACGAAATTTAACTGGCTACATAGTAGTATTGTGCAAGTTTGGTGCGAAAATTCCAACTCATGCTGGTTTTATGACCGGAAAACTACAAAATGTAGGAATCAGAATGGTCCAAGCAAATTCAATTTTCTCGGCAATTCCAAGAGTATAGGTGTGAAACTTGCAGCAATGATTGGTATTGCCATTGGACATAAATCACTGACTTGGAACCCCTCTAGCTCAAAGAACAACAAAAAATGCGGAATTTAAAAAAACATGACCGAAAATTAAGGGAAGCGCGTTTGCGCTTTCCGGTGTAGTTATTGTTACCGCGGTCCATACTAAAAATTGTTTTCGTAGCATTCGAAGAGGGAGCAAATGCGCTTCTCTTATTATGTCGGAGTTTGACCAAATTTGAAAAAAAAGTGCCAAAAAAGGGTGTTTTTTCGGCCATACTTTTTAGCGTAACTTTTGTGCTTGTGGACCGATTCCTCTAATATTTGCAGGTTTTGTAATTTGAAGTTTTTTCTATCTTTTGGTGAAGATTTGAGCGAAATTGGTCGATTCGTTTTCGAGCACTGCTTTTTTGAAAAAATGCTCTCGAGGGGGGGGGGGGGCTGGCGAAAAAACAAAATGGTGGTTTTCGGCATTTTTAAGGTACTTCTCGCGGTAACATAGTAACATGTTATACATCAAAAGTTTGCAAAAATTCTGAATTTTCTATTGGTGCAGTCGGTTTTTGAATATTGTTTTTCGTTTTTGAGTTAAAAATTTTTTTAATTTTTGAAAATTGCCAGTAAAACCAACTAATGGTTTAAAGGTCCCCATGGATCGGACCTGTTACGTTTTGTTAAGCAATGTGTGTAGTTTCATATTACGTGTGGTAGAATTGCATACTAATCCGGGATCAAAAGTTATGGCCGATTGAAGCACTAAAAATGGTCAAATTTTGGACACTTTTTTCGAATTTTTTTTACTTTTTGATTTTTGAAGCGGGGAAGAGGGTTGCGCGATCTGGGGAAGGTCTGGAGCTCTGGGACTTTTAGGTTTTGTTAAGGAATGATTGTAGTTTGAAACTAAGGGTCGTAGACGTTTTTTCGACTCTGGGATCAAAAGTTATGAAACATTGAAAAATAGTAAGAGTCGGTTTTTCTTGGTTATGAGACCCTGTGTTCAGGACATGATAATCTGGGTAAGAAGTTTTGCGATTTGGCTCAAAATTTGTGTCAGGATGTAAGGACACAATATAAACAAGATTTTAACATTTTTGGGTGAAAATTCGAAAAAAATTTTTTTTGGACTTTTTGCCATATTTAGCTCATAACTGTAGTAAAAGTAAACGTACAAAGGTGGGGATTGCATATTATGAATGAGAAAAGGCTGTTTTTTCCAACGGTACACAGCAAGCTGCGATCAGAAAGCGCTAAAGATATTTATGTCGGATTTTGGACAAAATTGAAGAACATGCAAAAAACGCTATTTTTTGGGCTATGCTTTTTAGCATAAGTTTTATGTTTCTGGACCGATTGCTCTAATATTTTGAGACATTATAGATTGAAGTTTTATCTATCTTTTGGTGAAGATTTCAGTGAAATTCGTTCATTCTTTTTGGAGTAATTATCAATTGAAAAAATGCTGTCGAGGGGAGCTGAGGAAGAAAGAAAATGGTAGTTTTCGGTGTTTTTTAGATAATTTTCAGGCTTATATATAAAGGTGGTATACATCAAAGCTTTGCAGGCATTCCGAATTTTCTATTTATGGAGTCCGTTTTTACTTAAAAGGAAAACTATAACCAGGAGGATACAGTATTGGTTGACGAGATATTATAGCGATTGGAAACTACAGTATTAAGGGAAGCGCGTTTGCGCTTTTCAGTGTGGTTATTGGGTAGCGCGGCCCATACTAAATTGTTTTGGTAGCATTCGGGGAAGGAGCAAAACGGTTCCCTCATTATGTCGGAGTTTGGACAACATTGAGAAAATGCCAAAAAGGGTATTTTTTCGGCCATACTTTTTAGCTTAACTTTTGTATCTGTATTTGTATCAAAAAATGGCCAAATTTTGGACATTTACTGTACTTCAATTTTGTTGAATTTTCAGTGGCAGGAATGTGTAAATGGTATTATTTTAGTGCACCAGCCAATAGAAAACGTGTCACCAGCACCTAAATTGGCCGATCCACAAGCTCAAGAAATAGGGCGCCGAACGTGACATACATTTTTGCTCAAAAGTTTCGTCATTGCTGATGTTTCTAAGCGCATAGCAAGTAAATCGCTGGCTCAAATGTGTTCAGATGCACATTAATCGAAGCCTCTTGATCTGATCATCTCGAAAATACCGCCCACGTCTCAGTCTGATGCTTTATAACTGTTATCGGTCGAAATTCTGCAGCCCTACTTTTAACCCTTCCGGTACCCGATCTGCCGGTGGCTGTTGTTCTATCGGCTTGCCGTCAGCTAAGTCATCAACAACTTTTTATCACCACCGCACAGACAATATAAATAAGGTGGCAGATCGTAGGCCGCCTGTTGCAGACTCTGCTACACGCACGCACTGACTAGAGATAAGGCAGCAACTGGGCCATGCTGCATAGGTAACGTAACTGGCAGCATAATTTACATGCGGCTGGGCGGCCGGCTACCTACGTACAGTGTATCACATCCTACGCTCTACGTCTAAATGTTAGGAGCTGTGGCTGGGTGTCCAGCTATGGTCATACCAGTACCTTATGTTTACTACCGTTTTTGGTCCCTTAAGTGGTCGAAAATCGAAATTTCGAGCATGATTTCAGATGCAGCATGACCTGGCGAATCGATGCTGTAGGTGTGCTCAACTGCAACAACACTGAAGAGCTGCTCACTCCGCACACTTGAAGCAGGAGGGCAGAGCAGACATGGGCTAGGATTTGGGCTGAAGGGCGCTAAATTTTCGAATCCTAAGGGGTACCGCCCGCTGATTAAAATCAAGGTTTGTTGGCTTATTTGTCATTAAAATAACTTAAAATATGCTATTCTGTCTGAGCGCATTTATCCGTAATGAGGGTGGGGCATCGGCCTGAGGGGGTCAACCTTTTCATTGAAGGGCTTCGGAAGGGCCACTACCTTTTCTGCGATTCTCTACTTAGTTCATTTCAGATCGCTGATTGCATCAATGCTTGACTGATAAGCAGCGACAGCAGTTTGCTTTTTCAAATTTTCAGATGTTCTTGTACAACTATAATAAACATCGATATCGAATACCATCGAATTATGATATCGTAGGAACACTAATAAATGCATTCAGTAATCGATACATGGGCCAGAGAAATGGGGGATAGTCGGGAAAAGTCGCCAAAAGGTTGATAAGCCGCTGCGAACTTGTCTATTTTCCTAAAATTTTGCCCACATTCTCGGCAAGGGGGGTTGAACAAGTTACAGCATGTATTTACGTGCTATGCCATGCTTGAGTAAAATCTTTAAAATTGATTGGAAATTCAGTAGAAATGACATAGTCACCGAAAATGGCAGTAAACATTAGGTACAGGATGGTTTAATAGTAGGTCTGCAGAATTTCGACCGATAACTAAAGCAATAAAGCATCAGACTGAGACGTGGCCGGTAATTTTAAGAGCATCAGATCAAGAGGCTTCGATTGATGTGCATCTGAACACATTTGAGCCAGTGGTTTACTTGCTATGCGCTTAGAAACATCAGCAATGAAACATGTGAGCAAAAATGCAAGTCATGTTCGGCGCCATATTTCTTGAGTTTGGATCGACCAATTTAGGTGCAGGTGGAAAGTTTTGTATTCTACGTGTCGAGATTTTTCATCTCTAACTTCACTGGTGCAAAAGTGATGGGTATTTTTCTAATGACCAAAAATTTTGTCTCTTTTTGTGACGAAAAGCGTTCAAATTTGGCGCCAAAATTTTGGCTAGAACAAAGTTAGGCACACCACCCGGAAGCCCGTTGTCTCAGCTGCACAAAGCACGAAACTGCATCGCGATAGCTTCTGAAATGTGTGAATGACAGCTGATTAAACAGCGGCCGCAAAAAGTGGCCTGGGTCATATTTCGAGATTTCGCTTATTTGCCACCCCTGGGCATAATCGAGAGCTCTGCACTATGTCTGTTGGTGAAACAGGTCGACCAGACCGTCCTGTTAGATTTACAGAGTGTTCTCCACTGTTGCCTATGTAAATGCAGGGATATCTCTGCAAAGTATCCCCTATCACAATAGTGGATATATGAATATAGGTGTAGTTATTGGAGTCAGTATCCAAGATGTAAAGAACAGGATATCAACTTTTTAGCTCCAAAGCCCAACTAGCCAATAACTACACCCGCGCAAAGGCAATCGCCACGGCACTGCTGAATGCGTCTGAGTCGTGTGGATCTTGTGTTGCGCTTATGGCTTACTAACGCCAGTTGTTTTCTGTTCTATGGATCGATTCTATGTCAAAATAATATGGAATAAGGGTGCCGACCACCCCTAAAGCTGAGCTGGACTAGCAGTAGTCACGCCACATCAAACGGTTCTTTTTAGTTTTACACAGGCGTCATACGCTAGAATAAGCATGCAACATTCCAGTGGCTATAGCATTAAGACCAGAAAATCTCAATATCTAATATGTGAATAGCTCACACTCCCAATACCGAATACTTCATTAATAATGACAAATTGATGCTTAACTTGTACTGATTTTGGATTTTGGTTGATTGATGGAAAAACAGCTTTGTAAAGCCAATCATAAGTTCAATTTCAAAGATTGTCAGTATTGCACATTAGAGCAAAACATATGTAAAATTTGTGCCCATAGTTTCAAAAGACAGATTAAGTAACCTTTTGTATACTGTCATCACAGCTCAGCTGCTGTTTTGGTTTTGTGAGGTTTTGGGTATGATCATGTCAATCTGTCCCTAGCTGATCAAAGTTACTTTGCAGTAAGCAGAAACATCCACTGAAGCACTGATTTTCTTTCCTGGCTTTGGACGGACTTTGATTGTATGTATGCGTCAAACAAGAACTGTGAGATTTTTCTTGGCAAAGCACCTGCAGGTAATGCAGAAACAGTTTCGCTCTCAAACAGATGGGTTGCAGTGTGTTCAGGTTGCACTGCAGAAACTGGATAAACATAGTGTAGTAGCATCACAAAATTGGTCAGCTGAGACAGCAGTAGACAAATAGAGCAATTCTAGGTGTTCCAAATTGCTACCTCCGATTTGTTAGATCACATGATCATCTTTGACCCATATTTATGACTTACTTTGTGGTGTTTGTGGCAGTGGTTGATGTTTGTTGTAGAGAATAAATAAACAGTAGAAATAGAAAAGTTTTATGCTTATAGATTTTCTAGAACTGAAAGGGGCCGTGCATAATAAACCGGTTTTCAAAAGTTCAAAATTTGGATCCCCACCCCTCCCAACATTTTTTACGTTTTCAGCATGACCGCCCTAAAAACTCCAAAGTTTTGCGCTGACCCGCCTGAATTAAACTTGATACTGTCTCCATGAATGGAAAATGTACAATTTAAAATATATGTAGTATTGTATAAAAAAAGTAAAAGCTAGTAAGTAAGTAGTAAGTAAAAGCTATGAAAAAGAAAATTTTTAAATTGTTAACAGTAAACTACCATTTTGGCTTTTAAAAAAATGAACTGGGTCGAGTTTTCCTTGTAATATAGTTGCAACAAAATCTTCTTAGGCACCTAAAAAAACGTTGACGTTTTCGATGATACCAAACCCCACACCTGCAACGTTTTTCTGACGTTCAACCGACTACCCCAGCCCCTCTCTAAACGTTGCAGTTTATGGACAGCTCCAAATAAAGATGCACCTTGTCATTTGTACAGGCTAGCTGAGCCTGAAGCATATGAGCGGAAATTGCGGAAACTCTGAGGGGCAGCGCTTGGGTCCTCTCTGAGATTTCACGTTATCACCAACATTTGGCTCACTTGTAATCTGACCGGCTGATGAATTGTTCAGAAATTTTTTCTTTTTTTTTAATTATTCTTGTTAGTATACATTAAAAGCATACATGGGCAGGAAAAATCCGGAAGGGGGAATGGAGACGTTGGGGGGTCCAGAAAATAGGCAAAAAACGCCTATTTTGCCTTAAATAAGCGAAAATTTTCTCCCTCTGGCGGTGGGGGGTGGGGGAGGGGGGTATGGCCGGCCGAGGGGGTGGTATTGGCCGGCGAGGGGAGGGTTATACCCCCACACCCCCGGCCCATGTATGATTAAAAGAGGTCTTCCCCACCCAAAATTGGCCTGGATTGGGCCCTCTGCGATCATCGCCCCCCACCAGCAAAAGCTTGGCCGGCTCTGCCCATAGGATTTTTGGCACGCCTGGCCGGGATCAATTTTTGAGAGGTGGGCCGGGCAGGCCGTGTGGGGCATGCACAGCAGAAATTTTAGAGCGAAATTAAAATTAAGCACAAAATAGAAATACACACTCGTTTTTCTGTTTTAAAATGCTACTTTTGAAAGCTTAACTTTAATTTTAGCTTTCAATTTGAGAATTCAGACCAAATTTTCAAAACTTTAGTTAGACAAAGCAAAAACCAATGGGCCGGGCTGGATTTTGATGCCGGGTGGATATCCCTCTGCTGAAAGGCCTGCTGGGCCTAGCCGAGCCCAAAAAAACGTGCCCATGGATGCTACCTTATTCCATGGTGGGGGGCATATGGACCTAGAATCGATCCATAGAACAGAAAACAACTGGCGTTAGTAAGCCATAAGCGCAACACAAGATCCACACGACTCAGACGCATTCAGCAGTGCCGTGGCGATTGCCTTTGCGCGGGTGTAGTTATTGGCTAGTTGGGCTTTGGAGCTAAAAAGTTGATATCCTGTTCTTTACATCTTGGATACTGACTCCAATAACTACACCTATATTCATATATCCACTATTGTGATAGGGGATACTTTGCAGAGATTCCATAATAAGGAAATCAAAGCACTGACTCTATTCTTAATCAACACATATTGCAGCAGGAAGTTCGAGAAATGAATGAAGCTGATATTTAAATTCGCTTCAAAATAACAGAAGCCGTCCTTACGGTGTTTTTAAATTTTAAATTGATTATCATCAGAATCGACATTTCGCCGGTATTACAATGAAAAGTCAGACTTTTCCCAAGTTTTAGTTGCCCTTTCAGCTAGTAGGATGCCCAGTCAGTATATTATGCCCAATGGCAATACCAATCATTCCTGCAAAATTCACATCTATAGCCTACTAATTACCGAAAATAATTGAATGTTCGTGGACCACCCTGATTCCTAAACTTCGAATGATAAAATCAGCCTGAGTTGGAATTTTCGCACCAAACTGTCAAAATTTTTTATTTACGAAAGTTTTTATTTATTTAAAATAAGATTAGTAGTGTGGTTAGTAGATAAAAAAGGACTAGCAGCTGGACATGTTGTGACTGTTTGTTTGTAGAGCAGTTTTCTAGTTTTTTAGTCTTTCTTTAGATTCTTTCCACGAATGTCTGTAGTCCTGCACTGTACATTCGCTGTTCTTTCGAATAGTCTGTAAAGCACGTGAAACTTCAACGAAGTTTTCCCATTCTTCACAAAATCTCCCGGTATGTTTCAAACAGCTCAGGGCTTTTTCAAGTTTCTTGGTACACCACCTCTTGTGTCCCAGAAAAAGGTGGAAGGTTTGTGGCCTTGACTACCCGCGTCTTCCTCACTTGATAATCGATTATCGGCTGATCCAGATCGATAATCACGAAATCAATAAGCCAAAAAGTTCCTCAAGCTGGGGTCAGACATGGGCTAGCATTTCGGCTGAGGGGGGGGTAGAATTTTCAATTCCTGAGGGGGGTAGGAGCGGTTGAGGGGGGGCTGAGGGGGTGGTAAGCCAAAAAGTCCGATTTTTGGCTAAAATCAAGGTTTTTTGGCTTATTTTTTGTTAAAATAAGCTATTCTGAGCTCATTTACACCTAATCCAGGCATATTTTTATCATAATTTTCTATACAAAATTCTTTCAAAAAATTCCTGAGGGGGGTAGCGGCCGGCTGAGGGGGGGTAGGTCAGAGCCTGAGGGGGGGCCAACCCCCCCCTCAGCCCCCCCCCTTTGCCCATGTCTGGCTGGGGTCGCATGAAGCATTTGTTAAGCCTCGGTTAGCAGGGCTGTTTGAGACGACCGCTCAGCAAGGCCATAGAGGCGCCGAAATCAAACTGTCAAAATCCTTGTTAATTTAGAGCTGAAAATTTGTGCCGAATCAAACAAAAAACCGTTTTGAGTAAAAGGGGATGGACACTTTTTATCTATACTGTATACGTACAATATGTAGACATCCATCAGACAGATACCCAGAATTATTCCGCTTCCACGAATCTACAAAATACTTCAAGCCAGCTAAGTAATCGTGTCTAAACGACTTCCCAGCATGCTACGACCTACGCTCTATTGAATTGAAAGCTTTAGTGGTTGTGTTCGGCCTTTCGCTAGTAAACATGGTCATGCCGTTTTTTCTCCTGGCTACCACAGTATGCTTAGTGGGTTTACTACAGTTGGAACCTGCGGCTGGCTTTGCCATATGGTTTCCACCAACTACCAATCCAATGGTTCGTCGCAAGGCTAACAGTGTGACGGAACAAGAACGGCTTCTGAAAGTGATGCGACAATTAAACGCTGTCATGGGCGCTTATTCGATTTATCCCGTTGATCTGATCATAATCTAGTAGACCGATTACGAAACTTTGAATAAAGAGCAATTTGAGTTTGGCGCGTATATTTAGAGATCAGCGGTGTCCAGAGGTGCAGTGTTTATCTAGTGTTGTTATAATACCAAAATTTCCGTTTTACTATGACTATGACTACATGCATGTACCGTCCGTTTGAGTACAATACCAGAGTAGTCAAATTTGACTATATCGTAGTCAAACCATTTGACTTCTATGATCACCGGTTTGACTACTTTGACTACTTTTTGAAACAGAGCCAAATTGACATTTTCAGGGATTTATCATTTTTCAGTTACCAAGCGTTAGCCTGAAATGAGTGTTATTCGATCAATAAATCATTCGCTTTGGAAAAAAACAGTGGTTGGGCGCTAAAACATTCGGTAGAATTGCTCTTTTCCCTCGAACATTTTCATTGTAAATCAAAAACAGCATGCTCTGCAAAACACGCTGTAAAACAGAATAAAACGCCCTTTGTGTTTTAAGCTAATTCTTGTTGTTTCTTTAACCAAATAGTGTTGTTTATTCCAATAAGCCCGCGCCCTCCGACTAGCCGACAGTATTGGAATCAGCCTGCAGCTCGCGGCTTATTGGAAGCAGGACTAGACCTACAGGCGTCAATGACACCTTTTCATGGTAAAATTGCGTTCCGTTGCATTTTCCAAATCAAATTTTCCAAATTGTTTAAAACGGTCACGGTCCTTGCCCCTTATACTCTACAGCCCAGATCATGTTTTTCAATTGGTAGCCCAGAAGAAAATTTTTAGTAAAAATATTCGTCCGAAATAAATAAGCCGAACCCTCCAATAAGCCACGTGTCAAAAGCACTCTGAAATATATAAGACGCGCACGGCTTTTGGAATATACACGGTATGCTACTTTATGTCATAATTTTAATCTTGGACCTGTGGAACTTGAATCAAGTAGAGAGAGATTCACTGACTGATGCTTCATTGTTTTCAGAATTTTACAAAGAAAGGTTGTTTGGTGTGCTATAGTGCCTAAAAATGCATTAAATTTGTTAAATATTTTGTTGCGAACAGCGAAAAGTGGTAAAATATGTCTGAAAAGCTTGCCTCTTATAACAAAATGTAGTCATAGTCAAACGGTTTGACTGCCTGGTCTTCGTTTGACTACGTATTTATGGTAACGAAGGTAGTCAAACTTTGACTTTGACTACCTGTCTGTTTGACTGCCATATCACAAAAGTATTAACTATCACTTTGACTTTGACTAGTAGTCATAACAACACTAAGTTTATCTTAATGAGCGCCGGTACAAAATAAGCGGGCGCCGGGAGCAAAAACAATCAAAATTGCTTAGCTTGGTATTTCTTTAAGCACATACATTGTACATGTACATAGATAGTATAGCAGGTTAAACACCAACTCTTCATGTCGCATATTGTGACACGTGGGAAGTGGCTGACGTGACAGATTTGGCCGAAAATTCGAGAGTAAAAATTCTCGGATTGTTGTGCATGAAATTTCAGTGAAACCAGACTTGGGCAAAGGAGGTCTGTGTGCAAACAGTCTCTGATTCCGTAAGGAATAAAATTAGATGATGATGATGATGAGTTGTAATGTGTCAGGCCTAGACCTATTTCCTCAGAGAATTTCAATTTGTAGTCTTAGTTTGTAGTTAAAAATTTTCGCGAAAATAATTTGTAGTCTTAGTTTGTAGTTGTCAAATTCAGGTTAAAAAAATATGTAGTCTTAGTTTGTAGTCAATTTGTAGTCAGCTTACCAAACGTCAGAAATTCGATATTACTGCAATTTTTGTCTGTCAATTGACCAATCAGTCATAGTAATGCTTGCAAAAATGGTAACTAGAAGCCTGTTAATTGTTTTTCAAAGAAAAAATCGTCTTTTCTAATAGATATTTCTGGAAGGAAACAGACGGAATTCAATGTTCAAAAGAATTCCAACGCAGAACATTTGGTATTTTTCTAAAAATATGATTACACATTTTTTAAAAACTAAGGCAATAAAAAGCACGAACAAATGCACAAAAGTCAACCATGAGGTCTTCTTACCTTGAAAATTGATTGTGGTAAAAAAGCGGGAAAATTGGAAAAACGATCTTTCTAACAATTTACATAAAAATATCTTCCTTCTTGGTATGCTTTCACCAGTTTGGCAACCTTATCGTAAGCTCAAGACATCTCAAAATGCCGATTGCGGGCTAAATTTATATAAAATTACTTCAAAAATCGGAAAATATGCAAGAAAAATGACTACAAATTGACTACAAATTCGTAAATTCTGAAATAGTAGTTTGTAGTCAATTTATAGTCAGCCAAAATATTTTGTAGTCTTAGTTAATTTGTAGTCGTGATGACGTCATAATCGCCGAAAATATGTAGTTTGTAGTTAGTAGTTTGTAGTACTACGAATTAGGTCTAGTCAGGCCTCTATAATAACTGGGCGTTATTCTGCTTTTCGAAGACTATGAGCTACTATTTCGCATACCGCCGTCCAAATTTCAGCAACAAATGATCGTTTTGCAATCCTTGGCACATTTTTCACCCCTATTGGCCTTCCATCTCTCCACAAAGCTCTTAAATTGACCTCCACAAAACGCAGCCGCCTTGCACTTATGGAAATCTTGTCGCACTTATGGAGGTTCTACTCGATTGGCCGTTGCCGTGACTAGCGTTGCAGTTGTACTTACGGAGGTTTGACTGTATATCGAATTTCGGTCTCAACCATTTTTGAACATCGATATCGATATCGCGATGCATATTTACTGTCGAAATAGCTGAAAAAATCAGGCAGTACCGTATACAGTAGTTTGCCGTTAAATATCCTTATAAGGAGTCTGCAGAGTTAATTAAGATGCTTGCCAATCAAAACAGTATTGTCAAGTTTGGAACACTAGGCTAACGCCGCGTGCTTCCTCTGCTCTTTTTAACAAAGAAAGAAATTGAAGCGTTGAGGTGAAGAAATACCCAAGTCCGTAAATAGACAAAAAAGGAGAAAATTGAAGAGAAAGATTTCGTTCGCCTTTAACTCGTGTGCAATGCCTTTGCAATCCCCGTTAGCTACCATATCATGATGGTTCAGTAGACTATCTCAAGGCCAAGTTTGATTGTCTACGTCACGTCCTACTATTTCTTTGACAAAACAAATTTGGACGTGGGCTTTTGTTTGGGTCTAAGCTGTTAAATCCGTTCAGAATTCTGTTTATTGTGTCAGATTGGCCTTTTTAGCAACTGCGCAACGTTCTAGAGTGTAGAACGATTGATTTTGACTGTAAAAATTTCAAACAGTCCAGAGTTCAGCTAAATTTTATGAATATTTGTTTTGCTGAAAAGATTCTCAATTGTTGAAACATCTCAAAATATCTTTATTTTGAAAAATTATTTATCAGTCTCCTATGTTACTTTTTGATTTTATTGGGGATTTTTGCGGTATTTGTCATTTTTAGTAGCATAATAGTGGCAATACTAGGAACTGTCTTAGGCAGCGGGTCGTGGATTGCGATTGCGATTGCGAATGCAATTTTCAAATTCCTTTTATTTCAGTTGTTCTGGTTAAGAGTATGTCTTTACACCTATAGAGTGCCATTTTCCGGTCTTCTTCAGCAAGTCATAGCGTAATTGATTGGCCAGAAATTCCTCAGTCAAATCTTCCATCTTCACACAACACTAAATGCCAAGTTACTCACGATTCTTTTGTTTTCGTTTTTTTAAACCTGAGAACAGAAGGGCAGGGAAGCGCGAACGCTGTCCCCAAACGCAAAAATTACGCGGTAGACGCGACCCAACTCGGGTCGGCCTCAGAGGTCAACCGGCTCGAGGGTGCAATGAGCCAGCCTCACCCTGGGGATGTATGCTAGATGATCGATATTGTTTATTGAATAAATTCAAGCACAAATATACAAAAATGAAACAAGCGAGTCGATTGCCTCGCAGTTACTGACTCAGACATATGACAATCAAACGCAGGATCTAGATGGCCGAGAAACGGCCACATTTATACATAATTAATCACAGATTGAATGACAAATCATTAAGCACAGTACATACAAAGTATATCAGTATTTCGAAAGGACTTATTTTCTTAGGGTCTTCAAAATCTGCTCGCATTTCGCCGAGATTCTTCCGTCCAGTTCTTCATTGTCCAGAGGCTGCGATTGCATTTTAGTATCACACGTTTTTGCCCGTTCATTCCATACAACCAATTTATATACCGCAACTATACAGCGCAGAATGCGCCTGTTTTCGAAAGTCAGCTTAGGTCCACATAGACCATTAAACCGCACTAGGTCCCAATTCCAGTTGAGCGCTTGATCAAGCCCTTTTACAGCTCTAGTCATGTGTTCTCTTAGTCCTAAGAATTTAGGACATGCAATAAATAGGTGCTTTGGATTATCTGCATTGTCCAAATGACAAACAGGACAGTTCTTTCTCAGTTCTGAACCGAGATATTGCCGAAACGGCAGGGCTTTATGCATCACTTTATAAGCAATTATGCGCTCTGCAGATGGCAGGTCTTTTGAGAGGATCTCTTTCCATACAAATTCCCATTCTATGTATGGTTCCTGACTGATACACGTTACAGGTTCTGAACATTGGTGCACCAACTTCCAGTAGATGTTTTTAGTACTAAATTTCACCCAATCTACAACAAGGTTTAGCTGGGTAACACTTTCGTAGACCTTTATGAGGCCTCTAATGTAGTTTCGCTTTCGTGACTCTTGTACGGGAGCATGCAGAAAGCATGCTTCAGTTGCAATTGGGCAAATTGCATGAATGTGTGGCAGAGTAAGCCCTAACCAAAAGACTAGTTGACACCACCAAACTCTACGCTTACTTGCTTTACTACCTTCAAAAAGCAGTTGAATCAGCTTGGTTTGGAATGCCTGACATCGATATTCAAGCAGCGGCAATTGAAGACCACCGTCTTTGTATTTACGTCCCAGCGTATTGGTCCGAATAGGTCTCCATTTGGGATAATCCCACACAAAATTTAAAATTCTGGTTTTGACCGACTGTAAATCAGTTCTATTAGGAGGCTCGAACAGCACAGCGTGATAGATCTTAGGCAGTACGAAAGTACTTACATACCGTATTCTGTCAAACCAAGACATGTTTGTTCTGTGACACGCATTTAGTCTCTGCTCCAGACTCTGGAGCAATCTATTCCAGTTATTCACATGTTGCGCACCGGCATTATTCTGCACGTACACACCAAGGACTTTGATTTCCTTCTTTAAATAATTGTCAGGGATACTACGATAGTAGTGGTCTGGGGCATTACCAAGAATGATAGCTTCTGTTTTTTCGGCATTGATTTTTGCACCTGAAGCTTTACAATAACGCTCGATTTCCTTTTCTAACTCCACTCGATGAGTGGGCCAGCTAAGAATGAATACATTATCATCGGCGTAAGACAGACACTTCAATTCACCCATTCCAGAATGGAAGGGCATACGGAAACCTGATATTTTACTATTGTTTCGCACCGCCTGAAGAAACGGTTCCGACTGTAAGACAAACAGCAACATTGATACTGGGCAACCTTGCCTGATACCACGAGAGACACAAAAGGGTCTTGTGAATGAACCATTCACTTCAACTTTAGCTTGAATGCCGTTATAAATTGAAGAAATCCATCGCAGAAAGCAATCACCAAAATTCATTCGTTTTAAGACTTTCAACATCCAGTTTTGATCTACGCGATCGAAGGCCTTTTCATAGTCATAGCTAACTAAAACTACACTTTCTTCCTTATACCGAAGGTATTCCTCAAGCAGTCTTATCATAACTAAATTGTCAGTCATACTTCTTTCGGCAATTCCACACGCTTGTGTTATGTATACCAACGTTGGCATTACTATTCTAAGCCGAGCGGCTAAGACTTTGCTAATAATTTTATAATCGCAGGTTAACAGGCTTATTGGTCGCCAATTTTTCAGCAGGCGGGGGTCCGCTTTTTTGTATAATAATGAAATTACAGCTTCTTTCATAGTGTCTGACAGACGTCCCGCAAACCATACAACATTCAACGTTTCGACAAGATCGTGTCCAATTATATGCCAAAAGGCTATATAAAATTCCTTGCCTAAACCATCCTGACCAGGAGTTTTGTTATTCTTCATACCTTTTAGAGCCAGAAAGGCTTCTTTCTCAGTAATAAGGCCTTCGCATTGCTGTTTTTGTTCATTAGTTAGA
This sequence comes from Sabatieria punctata, assembly GCA_030248155.1. NCBI lineage: Eukaryota > Metazoa > Nematoda > Chromadorea > Araeolaimida > Comesomatidae > Sabatieria > Sabatieria punctata. Next base: position 52,242 of record JASANB010001706.1, read on the forward strand.
GTAGAATTCAATCCTTCCAGCAACTGTGACTGACAGTCCTCATCTTGCGGTTCACTACTGTATAAGTTTGAATAAAACCTATATACAGTATCAAGGATTTCTCCTTCAGTAGTATACAATTGATTATTACTGTATAAAGCATTTATAGTCCGACACTGACCAGCTTTCTGTTCAAAACGCTTATACCATTCTGAGTTGCCATGTTCAGCACTGATCTCTGTCTGTCTTGCCCGCACAAACTGGCCGCGAACTCGTTGTACAGTAATTTGGTGCAGTGAGAACTGCAATTCTCTTATTCGATATTCATTTACGGGATGTCCGTCATTACGTTCGTCTATGAGACGTTGGAGTTCCACTTTTAGCTCCTTTTCTTTCGTCATCCCCATCCTTGTCGATTCTTCTTTACTAAACTTTATTACAATACGTCGAAGGTGAGATTTGCCTAAATCCCACCATTCTAGTAGCTCAGACCCTATAGGTTTCTGAGTCCGCCAGTATGTCCAAAATGCCTGCATACGAGCAGAAAGCTCAGGTTTACTTAATAAACTATTATTGCATTTCCAGAAGCCACGGCCCCAACGGACCCAATCGGGCTGCTGAATCTGTACAATAAGTTTAACGTGATCACTATTTAGACTTGGGACATCATAATCAACATCCCAGATAAAACGTTCTGTTGCATTGGTTGCATAGACTCGATCGAGTCTGCTCTTAAACGCAGTATTAACGTAACTGTACGTTAATTTGGCTGGATTTCGTTCTCTCCAAACATCTTTAAAGTTTAAATTAGCCATCAAATCAAGTGCAGGTTTCATTTCATAATCGGACGGTCCCAGACTGCCAGATTGGCGGTCAAGGTGCGCAGCTGAGACTGCGTTCCAATCCCCAATTACTATCGTATTAGCTAAGGGTGTCCACTCCATCCACTGTTCACAGAATTGATTTGCCCATCCTCTTAATCCGTTCTCATGAAGACGAGACGCATACAGATTGAAAATTGCAAAGGTTGCGGTACCAAAACTTAATTTTAGAATCTGTAAGGTACCTAGCATTTTAATTGCACAATCAATAAATTGACAGAGAGCTTCTTTTACAAAAAATGCTGTACCACCAGAAGATTCAGAACCTGGGTTCCAAAATACCTTGCCTGAATAGGCCCGCTCTATTTGGTTTCTTACACTGTTAGACGGGTTATGAATTTCTTGTAACGCGACAACGTTAAAGTCTTCAATCTCATCCAGCAAGTAACGCCATTTCGGCATTTTTTGCTGACCAATCAAACCATTTACATTGTACGATACCAGTTTTATAAGAGGAACCATCTTTAAGGAGAATTATTTGCCTCGTGAGGACGAGGCAGATTTTTTAACGTTATGGCTCTGTTTTTGACTTCTTCGACCATTTGGAGCACCCTTTGATGTTGTTTCACTAGCCGTTCTCACTCTTTTTGAGGCAGTGCCTTCATCTGGTGTAACCTTGTGTTTAGAAGATTTTGGATCCGGTTCGACTGAACCATACTCCTTGTTTTCATCGACTTCACTGGCAGAGGAAACTGCCATGCGCTCAGTGTTCGCACTCTTGATGTTATACAACATCTGTTGCACTTGCTCATGAAAGACTGCACTTTCATCACACACTGGAGTGAAATCCTCCTTATCCCCAATCGTTACAACTTCGTGACTACTTGCTACATCCTCATTTTGCGTTGGATGACTATCCAAAGCAGGAAAGTCCTCCTGCACAAACTGAGCACCTGGGCACACCCACGCAGTGTGATCGGCATTGCCACACTTTGCGCACGGCTCTTTACACTCTCGGACAAAGTGTCCGTACTTCTGACAATTAAAGCATTTCAACTGCTCCTTTTGTCCATCATATTTTGCGTAGCACTTGCATCCAGCCACGAAAATGGCTCTAGGAATTGTCTTACTGAGTGGACCTCGGAAAAACACATGGCGAATGCCATTTTCAATGCCTTTCATTTGTTCTGGCTGGGAATATTTACATCTATACACCCGAATGGGCGTACCAAATTGTTTCAGTTTTTCTAGCAAGTCGTTATCTTCTACTTGAGCACCCAGCCCGAAAATGGCCACTTTTGTAGTGTTTTCACGCACTTTTTGCTTTTCCTGCTCTATCATATCTTCGATTGCCTGAACGGCATCACAAGCCTCAAACACACAAAATTTCTCTGGATCTTCCGAGTGTAGAACGATTGATTTTGACTGTAAAAATTTCAAACAGTCCAGAGTTCAGCTAAATTTTATGAATATTTGTTTTGCTGAAAAGATTCTCAATTGTTGAAACATCTCAAAATATCTATATTTTGAAAAATTATTTATCAGTCTGCGATGTTACTTTTTTGTTTTTATTAGGGATTTTTGCGGTATTTGTCATTTTTAGTAGCATAATGGTGGCGATACTAGGAATTGTCTTAGGCAGCGGGTCGTGGATTGCGATTGCGAATGCAATTTTCAAATTCCTTTTATTTCACTTGTTCTCGTTAAGAGTACGTCTTTAGCCTTATAGAGTGCCATTTTCCCGTCTTCTTCAGCAAGTCATAGCGTATTATTGATTGGCCAGAAATTCCTCAGTCAAATCTTCCATCTTCACACAACACTAAATGACAAGTTACTCACGATTCTTTTGTTTTCGTTTTTTAAACCTGAGAACAGAAGGGCAGGGAAGCGCGAACGCTGTCCCCAAACGCAAAAATTACGCGGTAGACGCGACCCAACTCGGGTCGGCCTCAGAGGTCAACCGGCTCGAGGGTGCAATGAGCCAGCCTCACCCTGGGGATGTATGCTAGATGATCCATACAACTCCCCCCGCCAGGTAAGTTTATGAGACACGCTCTCTACCCTTGACCACCCCACTAGCTGCGCTGCCAAAACGGGCTCTACGGCTCTTTCGCATTTTCGCCCCGCCTTCAATCAATTTCGCTGAAAAGACCTCGAGCGCCGATCTCACGGTTAGGTAGGGAGATCACTACTTGCGCAAATTAGTGTCTCTAGTGTAGATCACTTTTGGACGATTTTTGGTTTAATGAATAATGAGGGCCACCGTCCTGCGGCTTGTACGAATATTGTATATTTATGCTTAATCGATAGCAAGTTGTCATATTTAGCCATATGCTCTTGGGAAAACATATCTGTCAGTGGACTCGAATGCAAGGATTATTTTAGTAAGCGTATGTCACGATGACGCACTTTTCGTTTTTTCCATTTTCTTTAATTTGTTGTTCAAGTATCTTTGAAAGTAAATGCGCCTAATGCATATATTTGCAAGGTAAAATTGGTAGCTATCTTTCATAAGATGACCAAGAAAACTTTTTTCTATTTCTTTCGTAGTGATGATTGTCGTTTAAAAAGGGGCCACCGTCCTCGTGTTTCGACCTCAATCTTTCTAGCTGTGCTTATTCTGTAGCTAAGGTAATTATCTACCGATCCGACCTTGGGAACGAATGCACTTTTATAGCAAGTTTTCATGCACTTTTATAGCAAGTTTTCATGCACTTTTATAGCAAGTTTTCTAAGTGTTGTTTCGGGGGTAATCGGCCGCTCAATCGATGAAGTAAAGCGATATGACCAGAGCGCCTAATCTGAGATAGCATGCAGTAATTGGTTGTGGATGTGCTGGTGTGTTAATAGTAAAACAATAATTTAAAGTTCACACGCAGTTGTTTGATACCGAACTCGGTCATATTTGTTAACGATTTACAATTTGGGTGCGCACTTTATACAGGATTTGTTCTGAGATCAAAGCACGTAATCTGAGGTAAATCTTAATATAGCATGCAATAATTTGATGATGAAGTGTAAAATAATAATCAAGAGATGATCGGCGGTCATTTGATACCAAATTTGGTCGTCTATGTTCAAAATTTGCAATTCGAGTGATCTCGGTGTATGCCAGCACGCGAGAACCAATTGCACTGTGTAAAAAGGGCCGCCGGTCCGTGGACAATCAATTGCGAGGCAGTAGCCAGCACGCCAATACTAAATAGAAGCTCGTTCACAGTTGTAAATCGAACGAGAGTCGTCGTTTTACTTTCGCCCTCCAATCAACTGTGTTGGAGGCGTGTCTCGACGTCGTAAATTCGGGCGGAGACTCGGTAACTATTGGAAAGATTTTTACACAGGAGACAAAATAAAACAAATAATAAAGTAATAAATCAATCGATGCCTAGGCAACTGTAGAAACGATTCCATTTCTGAGTGGCAGAAAGATTTCTGATTTCTAAGTTTGGCTCTGAGAGCAGAACAACAGTAAATAGGGGTTGGACAACGTGAACAGGTCGTGTACCAGCGAGTATACGTACTGTAGGTCATAGTATTTGGCAGTACAGTACTTGGCAAAGTTGCCGCCAATTGGGGTTAGGTGTAGCTGGTGTAGTAAATAGCGATTTTTAGCGTCCTTACTGAAAAAATGGTGCTAAAAACGCATTTCCAGGCGTTTTGCAGCTTTTTGAAATTTTGGACCCCCCCCCACCTGAAGGAAACCCCTTATCCCCCTCTCCCCAGGTCGACCTGGAGCTGTTACATGTAAGTCTAGTCGACATACCCACTATAAAAGATTTAGGTGTAATGTTCGTAGGCTAAGTTTTCTCAGCACTGTAACTATATTGCCACCAAAGTACTGTTGGAAAGTCCGGGCTTTTGAAAACAGGTTCAGGTTCAGGTCAAGTCCAAGCGCAAAATTTCAGGTTCAAGTCCAGGTTCAAGTCCGGTTTAAAAAAGACCTGGACAATAGGTTCAGGTTCAAGTCCTTTTCAAGCGTGAAATTTTACGTAAATAGTTTCATTTCTGAAGTGTGCTTGCTGAAACAACATGCCGTTTTCGAGTTATTCTATTTTTAAAAAGATTTAAAAATTTCATTTCGCCATAAAACAATTTTAAAATCGTATTTTTTTTTTAAATTGACATTTACAAAGCAAGAGCAAACCCTAAACTTATTAATAAAAGCAAAAAACCGCAACCGAATCGGTTAGAAATCACGCCACAATTTTTACAATGTAAAAACCGAAAACAGGCACGCGCTTCATAAGGCGTTTGGAGCCAAATCCTAAGCCTCAGCTGGAACAGAAGCCTATAAGCTTAAAACCAAGCTTGTAAAGTCAGGGCGGTTGGCGGGCGGGGGGAACACAACTCCTCCCCGTCTAGTGGGGGTTTGTTTCCTACTGTGCCGCGAAGTGATACTGTAACAACAATGCATCAATTTCAAGTTGTATGTCACGCATGTCACAAACAACGGACGGCGCAAATTTAAATGGCATAAAATAACAAGCAAACATGCTAATGCACAGACTGCAATATAAATTCAGCAGGTAATACAGGAAAAATCAGTTATTGAAGTAGGGAATTCTGACATTTGAAAGATACTGTTTTGAACCTGAAAATCAAGTCCATATTTAAGATTCAGGTTCAAGTCCGGCTCAAATAATATAGGTTCAGGTTCAGGTTCAAGTCCTCCAATTTCAGGTTAAAGACTTATTAATAAGTCAAGGTTCAGGTCGGACTTGCCAACAGTACACCAAAGGTATGCGGACCGCAGCAATTCTCTTTCGAATTTTTCGTAATAAAACTCCTGATACCTTGCTGAAAGCTTATAAAACTTACCTACATGTATGTACGCCGAATAGTAGAATCGGGTTCCCCAGTTTGGAGTCCTTACTTCGTTAAATATAAAGATACTGTTGAAAGAGTGCAGCAGTACTTCAAGAGACTCTTTTTCCGTTGTCATTTACCTATGTTGACATACTCTTCCAGGCTTGCTCTTCTTAAAATGGAAACCCTGAGGCGACGTAGAATCCGTGCAGATTTATTGTGCTACAAAATTTTAAATAAAATAAACTGCACCGTAACAAATACTTTAAATATAGGAAAACATAAATCGCCGAAAAAAATACTCAAGCTAAAAATAACTAATTTGTGTCATTTTTTCTCATTTTTCAGTTACAAAATTCTTCAAGTTCAGTCTCAAAATTGACTTTTGCGTTGTATAATAGGCCAGATTGACTCAAAACTGTTAGAAAACCAACAGAAAAGACCAAATTTGGCAATCTGAAACAAAAATGGCAAACTGCTGTAAGAAAATTTGCATAAATAACGTTTATGGATGGAGCCTGTCAGGGACTGTTTCATGCTTGTTTCATGATTCATATCTTTGCAACTTGTATTTCTGTTCTGAAAAGACTGCGGAAGGTGCTTGAAAGCGTTAGGAATAATAAAATCAAATCAGGATAAGTTATTCAGAACTTGAGCTGGAGTTTTCTCGGCGATTTTGTAAGAAAAACAAAAAAATGAAAAAACAGGTGGAGCTTTTTTTGGGAAAAAATCCATCTCTGTTGTTGTCCAATTCAAGAAAGTCATTCTTGCAAGTGATGCATTTCTTCTGGTTCTGAGGGAACTGAAGGAATCGTCTGAGGTAGGACAAATCCCGCATGACTGTGTCTCTGCGCTGGCGGCAGCTGCTTAACGAAGCAACGTTCCACCAACCTGTTTCACCAGTACCTCAAGGCTTGGGAAAAAGCCTACCGCTGGGAGGGGACGGATAAACGCAGCCCGTTTGTTTGTGTTACTCGGGCGATAAACTTTGTTGTTGCTGTTGTCGTCACTTGTGTTGTGTTAACCGCGTACATTTTGAATAATTTTTGCTCAGAAAAACAAAACTAGGGAGATCACTACTTGCGCAGATTAGTGTCTTAAGTGTAAATCACTTTTGGCCATTTTTTTGTTTTAAGAGGCCTGCGGCTTGGACGAATATTGTATATTTATGCTTAATCGATAGCAAGTTGTCATATCTAGCCATATGCTCTTGGGCAGACATATCTGTTGGCGGACTTGAATGCTACGATTGTTTTAGTAAGTGTTTGTCGGCGGCGCGTTTTTTTCCATTTTCTTAATTTGTTGTTCAAGGATCTTTGAAACCTTTGGTAGACCTACTCAACTAGTAAAAATGGTAGCTATCTTTCAAAAAATGACCTAGAAAACTTATTGTTTCTATTTTTTCACAGTCATTATCTTCGTTTATAAACGGCCACCGTCCTGGGTTTCGATCCCAATCTTTTTAGCTGTGGTTATACTATAGCTGTGGTAATGGTCTACCGATCTGGGAACGAATGTACGTCTATGCGTACGAGATTTATAGCAACTTTTCTAGGTGTAGTTCCGGGGGAAATCGGCCGATAATCGATTAAGTAAGGCTATATGACCACAGCGCGTAATTTGAGGTAGCATGCAGTAATTGGTTGTCGATGTGCTGGCGTGTTATTGTGTAAAACAATAATTTAGAAGTCAAAAGTAGTATTCTGATACAGATTCTGTCATAGTTGTTAAAGATTTGCAATTTGGGTGAGTACGTTTCACAGGATTTGTTCCGAGACCAAGAACACGTATCTGAGGTAAAGCTGAAAATAGCAAGCAGTAATTAGATGTTGATGTGTAAAATAATAATCAAGAGATCGTCAGCAGTAAATTGATACCATATTCGGTCGTCTGTGTTCAACATTTGCAATTCGAGTGATCTCCCCATCAATAAATGGCGCGTATACAAATCGCCTCCCTTGAAAAACGGAAGCGGTGAAGACGTGCGGTACGCCGCGGTACACAGCGGTACAACAAGTTTTCCAAAGTCACAAATCGCCTCCCCGAAAGTAGGAAAGTTGGAAAATCGCAAGTTACACCATAAGAGAAAGGAAATAAGCAGTACTAAGGGCAAATAGAGAAAATTAGCGCAACAACTCATGCTGGAAACTAGTGTTGGAAAGTCCGGGGTTAAAAAATAAGTTCAGGTTCAAGTCAAGTCCAACATCGAAATTTCAGGTTCAAGTCCAGGTTCAAGTCCACCATCTAAAAAACCTGGACAATAGGTTCAGGTTCAAGTCCACTGATAATTTCAAGAATTGTTGAAATTTTGCACTGATCGCAACTTTTTCTGAGCTATTTAAGCCTGTCTACTAGTAATGAAAGACGAAAACCACATTTTATGGGGCAGTAGTTTCGTTTTCTCGCATATTCAGTTTGAAAAATCGGTGCAAAAACAAGAAATCATGAAAATGTTGTGCAATCCAACCGAAAATTTGACAAATTTTGCCTAAACTTTCACTCAAATTTTGAACCTATTGAGTGAGTCCAGTAAAACGAAACAGGTTCAAGTCCGGCTGAAATAAAATAGGTTCAGGTTCAGGTTCAAGTCCACAGATTTCAGGTTAAAAACCTATTAATAAGTCCAGGTTCAAGTCGGACTTGCCAACAGTACTGGAAACGATTGCTTGTCGCGAAATTGTTTCATTCAATAAGAAGAATTATATAAAATTTTACTTTGTGTAAGTCCATCCCTGGCATGGTAAAGCTTAAGGACTCGTGTTCTGTGGCCTTGCGCCAGACTCCCTTTGGCTTCTCCCATCCCACGATGCTACCCATTTTTTTACTTGTCATCTCGGTTTACACTGCCTTTCGGTGGTCTGACAACAAACCTTATTCTAAGCTAACATAGATTCAGAGTCGGGTTTATGACTGTAAATCGGCTTATTTTTGTTTGAGGATAGATTTCAGAAGTGGATTTCTAAATTGCAGGCAGCGTCAGTACATAGTTACAGTGTTGACCAAAAAGAAAAAACACTTTTAACTTTAAGAAAAGCAAGCACCATTAAATACGTACGCGTAAAATGCATGGGTACCAAATATCTAGCAATTCATAATCAAAATTCGGAAATGTAGCAAGAAAATTGAAAACGGAGTATCACAAATGACTAAAACTGCACATACATACGTACTGTTTCACAACAGAAAATGCAAACGGTTGGTGTTACCATGTGCACAAAAAGATAGGTAGGCACAAAGCTGCCTCCAGTGCAACATATCAGCCTGCAAGTCAAGTTTACGAAACAAATACGTGCATGCATAGTGCCTGTAAGTGCTCTACTGCTGTTAGATAGGCACTTGTGTAGCTGATGTGCACAAACAGATGAGATGAACGCAGCAAAAGCACAGACGAAAACTCCGCAATCATAGCCATTCTTCTGTTGCGGAACTTTTGGAAAGACATGAGTCCATTGTGATGGCGCGATCGCATACTGCTCTTCTTTACAGCAACGGAAGGAGGATTCACGTTCGGAGAATGTTGCCGAATTGTCGACGTTGCCGATATGCAAATTTTTTGCATCCGGTGATGTTGGTTATTCTTGTGCATGTTTTCCTACTTTGCAAGCTGTTGTGAAGCATTTTCCATTTTTAATATTTTCCATTTTCCAACCTTCCAACTTCTTGGGGAGGCGATTTGTGCCCGCCCGTCAATAAATATGAAGTACGGTAGGTAGCTAATGTAGCAAAAGAAACTGTTTTGTTTACCACTGATTCATCTGAGTTCTGTACACAGTCTTTAATTTTTAATCATGGAAGACTGTGCGAACAAAAAGGATGAAGCTGGAGAGGAGGAGAGTACGGTAGCGTTTGTGGTCGGTAGACTGGAACCGGCCCACGAAAAGCAGATTCTGCGGATAGTCAGCAGTCTGCCAGAGGCAGCTGCGTCTGAAACCGACTGCGAAGTTTGTTGCTCTCCTCCCTACCGACAGAATAAATAAGATCTGGAAGGAATATTACTGTTTAATCCACTGTCAGCCCACACAATTTTATAATAAATAAACCTTTGCTCAAACACAGCTGGTAAAATCGCAGTTTTACTGACAATTTTGGCAATTTTGGTGTATGAAATTGTAAAAATTGGTTCCCAAAAATGGAAATATCATGTCAGGTGGACCTAGATCCCCCTATTCCTTATAAGCATAGTGTCCTAATACAAGTTTATAAAGCCCTCATGCAAAGCAACACTGTGATACATTTAAGCAGACACTTGTGTTTTTCAGCGCTGTCTCGAGCGTTATATTTACCTGCTTGACCTATATCAAGAGCAACCGAACCTATTGGACAAAGTGCTGGACACAATCTTGTCACAGCTAATCAGTTACATTCGACAATCACATGGTCATTTCACTCCAGTTTCTTCTCTCTCCTTTCAACTTCTCTCCCACTTGACCAAAGTACGAGGACACAAAACAATGCTCAGACACTTACCACACGAAGTAACAGACCTAGAACCGGTTCTAAACCTGCTAGAAAGCGCAGACCAGTCCAAGTGTGTCTGGGAAGCACGCTACATGCTTCTGGTCTGGCTTGAAATCCTGGTCAAAATCCCCTTCGATCTCAGTCGCTTCGATGCTGGTGGAGGTGGAGACCGAGTCAAAATCGTTGACCGAATCTTGTCTGTTGCCAAAAACCACTTGTCCAATTATGACAAAACTCAAGAAGCCTCCAGCAGAGTATTGGCAGAGTTGGTCGCTCGTCCAGACGTGAAGACTCAGTTGCTGGAGAAAATAGTCAAAGGAAGTGTGGAGCAGTTGTATGAGCTGGGCTCGATCAAATTTCTGACCGAAATTCGCATTGCTGCTGGCATATGCAAATTACTGGCTCAGTTGTTCAAGCATGCCAAGAGGGAAGATATTCTGCCTCTAGCGCCCTTTCTACTGGATAGAATTGTGGCACTGAAACTGCAGGACCTCAATAATACACTGCTCAGAAAGATGGCTGTTAAGCTGGTGCAGAGGTTGGGATTGGTTTTTCTGAAGCCGCGAGTGGCTAGCTGGAGGTATCAGAGAGGCAGTCGCTCACTGGCTAGCAATCTGCAGCCAACCAATCAGCAGCTGCAGACCAGTGAGCTGGAGGAGCAGGAAGAAGGCTATGATATTCCGGAACAGTTGGAAGTGGTCTTGGAATTTCTGCTTAGTAGTCTTAAGGTAAATCTACGATTAGCAGGATTAGGTTGTAAACAGCACAAAGTATTGAGGTGGATATCAATAGCTATTCTTCCAAATTGTGGCCAGCTTAATTTGGCCAACATTTGCGTTAACAGCAGCAAAAACAAATGCAGTATGGATCAAAGAAGTGTCCACCCCTTTTTTTCGAGATTTATTCGAATGGTTCGTCCTCGGTCAGGTCTTTTATCGATTTAGCTCAAATTCTCAGCAAAATTTAACAAGCCAACTGGCTACACATTCGATTCGATTCGATGTGACGGGGGGGTCGACCATACGACCCTACGATCAGACCCGAGGGTCCATTTCGATGCCTTCCAAATTGTGGCCAGCTTAATTTGGCCAACATTTGCGTTAACAGCAGCAAAAACAAATGCAGTATGGATCAAAGAAGTGTCCACCCCTTTTTTTCGAGATTTATTCGAATGGTTCGTCCTCGGTCAGGTCTTTTATCGATTTAGCTCAAATTCTCAGCAAAATTTAACAAGCCAACTGGCTACACATTCGATTCGATTCGATGTGACGGGGGGGTCGACCATACGACCCTACGATCAGACCCGAGGGTCCATTTCGATGCCCCGTATAAATGAAATCGACCAAGTCGAACTTACCACCTACCCGAGGCTTTAATCAGCCTCAGGAGGTCCCTAACAGATAATTCACTCAGCTCCTGGGTGGTCAGATACCTTCGCCCCAGGATCCTATACCTACGCCCAGCCAATGCGTCACATTGTGTGACCAAATGTTCAGGCGTTTCCTCTTCTTCTGAGCAGAAGGAGCATGTTGGATCATCCACCAGGCCCATAATGCTAAGATGCTTATTAAGGTTACTACTGTGTCCGGTTAACCAACCAACCACCAGCTTTAGTTCCCTTCTACTAAAACTAAGTAGTTCTCTGGTTACTACCGATCTAGGTCCCAGAACAAACTGCTTAGACTGCCTACAGTCGGTCCTTAGATCCCAGTCAAACTGCAACTGGTTCCTAGCCCAACTTCTTAATTCAGTACGCACTTTCTTAACAGAGATGCCAAGGGCCGGTTCCGGCCCTATAAGTGGCAACTCTGAAGCCGCCCGGGCTAGTCGGTCAGCTTCCTCATTTCCCTCCACATTCGAGTGTCCAGGTACCCACACCAGCTGTAGCTTCTTCTGAAGCGCCAGTCGTTGTAGTTCCCTGACACACTCTGCAACCAACTTAGAGCTGATGCGTGGAGATACTAAAGCTTTTAAAGCTGCTTGACTATCTGAACAAATACAGATCTTCTGCTCAAGACAGTTAACTAATCCGGGATCCCTGGCGCAGTTCAAAATGGCATAGACCTCCGCCTGGAAAACCGTTGCGTATTTTCCCAGGGGAAAGGAATCCTCTACCCCTAGTCTCTGTATAAATACTCCTGCTCCCGAATTCTCCAAACCTGTTAACCTGGAACCATCCGTATAACAGTAGAGAGTATCGGTTGCATTAGGAACATTACCTTGCCAGACCTCCCTACTCGGGAAGTCGACTTGGTATTTCTTATCAAACACATAATTGGGTAGTTGTTGGTCACTTGGGAATTGGTACAATGGCGATAAACCGCACAATTGTGCCCAAACACTACAGTGACCACGACCTACCCTGTGCCACTGATTAGTACTTTTAAGTCTGTAGCAGGTCGCCATCGCTTCCACTTGAATCCAGGTGTGTAGCGGTGGAAGACACAACAGAACTTCCATTGCTGCTGTAGGTGTTGTTTTTAGAGCCCCTGTTATGCATAAACATGCCAGTCGTTGTATACGGCCTAGCTGTGTTTTGACGCATTCCAGGTTCGTCCGTTTCCACCACACTACAGCAGCAAACGCTATCATAGGTCTAATGACTGCCAGATACAGCCACCTGACCATCTTAGGTGACAATCCCCAGTTGTTCCCAATTGCTCTTTTGGCCTGGCAGAAAGCTGCCTTAGCTTTAGAGCATTTGGTCTCAAGATGGGCTGCCCAGTCTAAACGGGAGTCCAAAACGACCCCCAAATATTTAACTCTTTTGACTAACTGAAGCCGTTTCCCATAGATCTTAGGGAGTTTAAGCCCAGTTAGCCGCCGTCTCCTTGTGAATAGGATCAGCTCTAACTTGTCCGGCTGTACTGCCAGACCTTCTTCTTCACACCATCCTTGGACAACTGTAAGCGCCCTCTGCATGAGGTCACACACAGTGTCTAGGAATTGTCCTTCTATGAGAACTACCCCATCATCCGCATAGCCTAGGGCGTTGAACGACGAATCGTTTAAACGCACCAGTAGGCTATCTACAAGGAGTATCCAAAGTAGGGGAGATAAAACCCCTCCTTGTGGACACCCCCTTCGCGTATTGATGGATCTACTACATTGTCCCATATGAGCGGTCACAGTACGGAGTTTAAGCATGGCCTGTATCCATTGGATAAGGATACTCTCCACGCCTCTCCTCCTCAGCGCCCGCTCAAAGGAAGCAAAAGATGCATTGGAGAAAGCTCCTTCTATATCAAAGAAAGCTCCTAATGCAAACTCTTTTCGCTCTAGAGCTCTATCCACACGACCCACCAGACAGTGTAAAGCTGTTTCCACAGATTTTCCTACCTGGTAAGCGTGTTGACTAGGGTGGAGTGGTATGTGCCGAAGCACCCCATCTCTCAACCACCTATCGATCAAACGTTCCACGCTCTTCAACATGAAAGAGGATAGACTAATTGGTCGAAAGGATTTTGCTTTTGCGTATGAGTCCTTACCTGGCTTGGCTATAAAAACCACCCTCACCTCTCGCCAGAGTTGAGGTATATAAGCCAGTGCAACTGATGCTCTAAACACTCGCACCATAGGTTTGATAAGAATATCAAGCCCTTGTTGCAAGAGTGCCGGAAAAACTCCGTCTGGTCCAGAGGATTTGTATGGTTGGAAAGTTTTCACCGCCCATATCACCTTATCCTCCGTGACAATTCTGTCAGCTAATCTCCAGTCACCCCGGGCTCCCCCTGGAGCCTGGTTGTCCGGTTCCAATGTCATGTTTGCTGCAGTTCCCCCAGGAAAATGCACATCTAGTAGGTATGACAAAGCAGTCTCCCTACTTTCCGTGTAAGTCCCATCTGGTAACTGAAGCATACCGACCTCTATTGGAGGATCCCTGTTGAGAACTCTGTTTAGCCGTGCAGTGGCCTTAACCCCCTCCACTTCCGTACAGAATTCCCTCCAGGATTCCTTCTTAGCAGACTTGACAGTCGCCTTATACTTCCGTTGAGCACTCCTATACTCATCCCAGTCCTGTTCGGCCCGGGTGAGTAGTGCCCAGCGCAACTTCCTTCTACATTCACTTCGTAGTACCGATAGTTGCCGGTTCCACCAAGGGACCCGGCTACTCCCAGTCCTAACTCTTTTTAGCGGGCAAGCCCCTTCGAATGAGTTCAAAATACTACCTTGGAGCAAACTCACTTCCTCTTCTAATCCTTGTACGTCCCGGATGATCACCTGACGGTCGCCCAGTTTACGTCCTAGGTTGTCTTTATAGACACCCCAGTCCGTAGAACGCGGGTACCTCCGATATTCAGGTGGTGCTCTTTCCAGGCGTATCTGAAAATAAATGTGTCTATGGTCAGATAGTGAATCTTCCCGCGCCACACGCCAATCTAAGATATCCATTGCAATGCATGGAGACACTAAAGTAAGATCTATAACAGAGAGACCCCTACCTATAAAGGTGGGTTCATGACCCCTGTTAATGATTTCTAAATCAGAGGCAATGACATACTCCAGAAGGTGATGGCCTCGGGCATTTACATCCCGACATCCCCAAACTGTATGATGTGCATTAGCATCACAGCCTATTACTAGGGAGCGATGGCCCCGATGGCAAAAATCCACCACTTTTATCATTTCACGGGTTGGAGGTAACTCCCCCTACAACTTGTGGCAGGTAGATAGAGGAGAAGACAACCAATCTTCTCCGTCCGCCCACCAACAAGTCTACTTCTATTGTACTAGCATCCTGGGTACTTAGATGAGGCATGAATACTACATCTAACGCCCTAGAAGCATAAATACAAGATCTAACATGTTGACCAGGTACACCTCGATAAATACGGCCCCCTAAAGATCCTAAACCCGCAACTCGATTATTAATCGTGTACGGTTCCTGGATTAAGGCTATAACAGATCCACTTGTCTGCAGCTTCGCCAGGCTCCTGCATAGAACCGCAGAAGCCGCACGGCTATGCTGCAAGTTGATCTGAATAACCATAAGGTTGGTTGGCGCTGGCATCATTCAACACACTGCACCACCCTCCCTATACTTAATCTTTACTCCTTACCCGAGCTTCCTTGTTGGTTGACCAGATGGTCACCCGACTCAGCTCAAAGTAAGGTCGCATGTCCAGGCCTCGAAGAACGCCCAGGGACACATCATCAACACTAATAAAGTAGTGAGTGTGTGACTCACCACTCCTAGTGTCAAGAATGCGCCACCGGTCGGTCCTGAGACCTGGATTCTGGTCCTTGAGTGTGCCCAATACTATTTCCGGTTGTTGTTGAACACCCGGAATCAGCAGGTTCACTCGAGTCCACTTAGGCAGTTGGCTCACCGGCACAATGGTGTACCGTTGAGCTTCCCCGCCTTCCTCACCTGACAGGAACACCGACTGCTGCAACAACCAGTCGAGGCTTTCCTGATTTGCGCAGGTGACCTTGAAGACCCCCTGCATCAATCCGGAGCCCTCGAACCTGGGTGTGACACCAGAGGTGTCCCTACTCCTAACTGCCTGCACCAGTGCTGCTCTGATCCCCGACACTTCGCCTGTTTCCAGGTGTCGATAGGGGTCGTCCTTGCACACAACTGCTGCTTGCAGCTCTCTCACCACCGCATCTGCGTAGCTACTCGCAGTTCCCTCCCGGAACCGCTTTGGCTTCTGTTGTTTGCTACTCACCGGGGTCTCACCTGACACCCGAGGACGCTTTCGGGTACCAGGTGCTCCCCAGCTTTCGCTTTCTTTAGAAAAGTCTTCCCAGTTTCACCCGGTTTCTCAGCCTCTTTCGAGGCAGCTCCCGAGCTACTACCAGGTTGACTACCAGCGGTGGGTTGCAGGGAGGAAGATCCAGATGGCTCTGTCGCTGCCGAAGCAGCCTGCCGAGCCTTCCGTTTCTTCCGCTGCTGCGCCCCACTTGGTCTTCTCGGCTTCACCCGAAGGCTAGCCACTTCTTCTACCAGGTTCGCCACCGATGCGGCCCCCTGTTCCTCCGAGTGGCCCGCTTCCTGACCAGTGACATCAGGGCCTAACGACCCGTCACCAGCACCGGTCAGTCCGCAGGCAATGACAGATCTGCTACTCGCAGACGGGAGTGGACCACCGACAGCACCTGCCGTCACCGCACTGTCGGTGGGGTCCCCAGAGATTATGAAGCCCCTTTGCTGGGTACCGGGGCATGTTTTGCTTTCTCCTTCCATAGAGAAAAGTTTCGCCATCCCACGTTGGTACTGGGTGCCCAAGCGGGGCGCCCAGCTCCAGGGGGCACCGCTGGGAGGTGTGGGTATGACTTGCAGGTCATCAAGAGGACGACCCGCCATTTGCCCCCCCTGGCTACACATGTAAGTTTGGTGTCAAAATTCTGACTTGTGCTGGTATTATGAGCCGAAAACTATGAATCAAGGTGGTCACGTAAATTCAAATTTTTTGGGGATTTAAAGAGTGGGGGGGTGAGGGTTGGACGAGTGTTTGTGGTGTGGTGGGGGGTTTTTGTTGGGGGGGCGGCGGTGGGGGGGGGGGGGAAAAAAGGGGGGAAATAAGGAAAAATTGGATATTTTTTTTTTTTTTGTATATATTGTAAAATGAAGATTATAGATTATTAATTTTTATAAATATTATAGCGTGGGGGGGGGGGGTGTGTGTGGGAGAAATAAAAATAATTTTTTTTTTTTTGGGCTTTGACTCCAGAAGGTACAGATTGCTTAACTATGGGATTTTCGATAATAATTTTTTAAAATTCCCCAATTTTGGTGCCCTTTGAGCTGGCGAGGTTGCCCAGTCAGATTGTTATGTCCAATGGGAATGCCAATCATTTCTGCCTGTTTCAGGCCTATACTCTTTGAATTTGCGGGAATGTAAGACTTTCTGTGGACCACCCCGATTCTTTGTTTTCGTCTCATAAAACCAGCACGAGTTAGAATTTTGGTACTAAACTAGCACAATCAACACCAACACGCCGTGAGACATAACGTCCGCCTGCGGCAACTTCTATAAGATGTGGCGTGGCGTGTTGGTGCGTATATTACAAAGGTGTCGCTCTACAGAAAAACCACAGGGCGATTTTTTCTAAGCGAGTATGAATAGACCTTAATTTTTGCTGGAAATTTTAGCCAAATCGGTAAAGAACACACCGAGAACGAACCATTTGAATAAAGTTCGAAAAACGGGTGGTCACTTTTTTATCTATACTGTAGTTCCATTTTTGCACACCATTTCCATCACTATTGCAGGACCGAGACACTGTGGTCCGTTGGTCTGCGGCCAAGGGCATCGGTCGAGTGACGGCCAGACTCCCTCGCGAGCTAGCCGATGACGTAATCACTTCAGTTTTGGATGGTTGTTTCATGTTGACTGAGACCGATGCTGCCTGGCACGGAGGCTGTTTAACCCTGGCAGAGCTGGGTCGCAGAGGGTTCCTTCTGCCAGACAGACTAGATGAGGTTGTGGAGCCTGTTTTTAAGGTGCGTTTCTTTAAGCTCATACATGTAACAGCTCCGGGCCGACCTTAGGCAGGTTTCCTCAGGTGGGGGGTCGAGGGGGAATTTCAAAAAGCTCCAAAACGCCTGGAAATGCGTTTTTAACACGTTTTTTAGTAAGGACGCTAAAACGCTAGGTGAGCCAGTTTGTTAGTACTGAGGCTGGGGCCACTACTAGTAATTGTATTTTTGGGTTGGGGGTCCCTTAATCTGTCTCCCGGGGGGGATTTGGCCTTCAATGCTAACTTCTATGCGAATACAGGTCTTTAGAACTGTGCACCTTGTTTGTTTCTTTGTTTGTTTATTTGTTTATGAGTTCCACTGTCCTTTCGGACAGCTCAGGACACCCCTCGCTCTTTTCAGAGCCCTTCAATGGGGTAGCCCTGTCTACAAACAACCCTCCCCTTTGCTGCCATTGGGTGCAACGGCAGCGCCGGTTCGGTTCCCATTTACCTACTGGCCATCACCGGCTTTCGGCGGTCTGGGTTGGGCTTTACGTCGACTACTTCCAGTCGCTTCGACCGGTTTCGAACCCACAAACAACCGCTCTCACGGATGCCGGGGCCGCCGTGACACACGGGATAGCGTAAACTATCCGTGGCCAAGACGCGACATAGTACATTATTGTAGTGGAGGTTGCATTCAGGCACTGGTCTTTGACCAACCACAAGGAGGACATTCAGTGGGCACGCACGTGAGGGACTCGGCCTGTTACGTGTGCTGGTCGTTCGCTCGAGCTTATGACCCCGCCCAACTGCGCCCTTACGTCGCTCGACTGGCCAGCGCCCTTCTCACTGTGACTGTGTTCGACCGGGAAATCAACGTGCGCAGAGCGGCCAGCGCTGCCTTTCAGGTAAAATCATACATGTGATGAAACAGGGGTCTGCCCCATACACGACTTAGGCCAGACCCCCGGATGCGGTCGCCCATCCGATTTTTCTGTTAAGTAATCTTTGTGAGCAATTTTTGCAATTTCAGATACGTAAATTGCCAAAATCGCCTGTAAAACAACATAATTTGGGCTGAATTAGAAATTTTTGACGATTTTTTAGCCCGAAAAACAGCGAGCGCTTTTTAGGACCCAACCTCCTCCCAAAATTTGGGCTCAGACCCCCAACCACCCTCCCCATTCGGGGGATAACCTGTTACGTGTATGGGTAAAAATCGCCGGTCGTTGGCTGGATTGCATTGAAGGGGAGGCACTGTGTGGTTTTATTCGCAGCCGCCTGTAAGAAAAGTAGGTTTTTTGTCTAATTTACTCCACATTAGTGTAGTACAGGGATTTTTTCGATTATGATTTTTTGATGCGGTGATTTTTTCGGGTGCTACCGTCAATTAAGCTAGAACATGTAGGATGGTACCAGAATTAAGTAGCATGCATAAATACGTATAACAGGTCCGGGCCGGCTTGTTGAAGCTGGTTTCACCCTTGGAGGCATACATGTAACAGGGGGGTCTGGGGGGGTATCCCCCCCACCCGACTTAGGCCAGACCCCCCCCCCCGGATGGGGACCCCCCCCCCCCCCCCCGAGACGATTTCACCGACCCCCCCCTCCGATTTTTCTGGCAAGTAAATTTCCGAGCAAATTTTTGCAATTTTTTACACTTTCACACACAAAAATTGCCAAAATCGCCTGCAAAACAGCACTTTTCAGCCCAAATTAGCGATTTTTGCCGACTTTTAGGCCAAAAATTGCGATTTTTTTCGATTTTTGAGCGTTTTTTAGTGCCAACCCCCCTCCCCCAAAATTTTGGCTCAGACCCCCCCCCGGCCGGCGCCAGACCCCCCCAACCCCCCCTCCCCCCATCGGCGGATGACCTGTTACATGTATGCTTGGAGGGGAGTCCAAAATTTTTATAAAGCTCTAAAACGCCTGGGAACGCATTTTCACTACGTTTACTTTAAGCTGCCAAATTGCGCGTTAGAGCTAAAAGCAAGCATGAAATGACGGAAAGGGCTTGTAAAACAACCACCTTTTTGTCTTAAATATCGGCAACGGGAACGGAAACGTCAAATTCGGTTACAAAATTCCTTTCTTAGCGTATTTTAAGCTAACAGTTAGTGATTTATGAGCCAGTTTGTTCGTACTGAAGCCATTACTCTTACATGTAACAGGTCAACCGTCAATGGGAGAGGGAGTTGCGAGTTGGTACGGTACTATTAGGCGACGCCGATTAGGCGATGGTACTATTAGGCGACAAAAAAATTAATAGATAATAGCACCAATTAGGCGGGCCTTCCGAATCAGTCAAGGGTCCATGTTCAGCTGTAAGCCTAAATACGCTGTTTTTAACTATGCATGGCTAAGTGGCCCTAAAATCATGTCTCGTTAACGTACATGTAACAGGGGCGGGTCTGGGGGGTCTGCCCCCCACCCGACTTAGGCCAGACCCCCCGGATGCCCCCCCCCCCCCCGAGACGATTTCGCCGACCCCCCGCTCCGATTTTTCTGGCAAGTAAATTTTCGAGCAAATTTTTGCAATTTTTTACAATTTCAGACACAAAAATTGCCAAAACAGCCTGCAAAACAGCAGTTGTTATCTGTATTTCAGCCCAAATTAGCGATTTTTGCCGATTTTTAGTCCAAAAATTGCGATTTTTTCGATTTTTGAGCGTTTTTTAGTGCCCTACCCCCCTTCCAAAATTTTGGCTCAGATCCCCCCGGCCGGCGCCAGACCCCCAACCCCCCTCCCCCATCGGCGGATGACCTGTTACATGTATGCTCGTTAATCTTATAACTCGTTAACTTATAGCTAACCAAGCCACCTGCCCTGACTGTTTCTAACTGAGATCCTGGCATTTGCCCCTATTCCCCAGCTTGCGTCGAGCACGCGAGCGGCCGTTGAGTCGGCCACATATTTTTTGGGTTGCTATGTTCATTAACGCACTTTGGATGCAGACGATGCACGACGCACCAATAACTTTGCGGAAGCAGCTCACAGAGTTTCGCAGCGAGAATTTGATGCGGCGCGTCCATCCATCTGGCGCTTTAAGAATGTTCTGCGACATGCATACATGGGCCGGAAAAATGGGTTGGGGTCGGGATAGTCAAAATCCGAAAATTTGAGGGTGGGCCTGCCGGTTTGGGGGGAGGGCCGCGGCGATTTTAGTGTGTGGGGTCAGGAACAACAGTCGGCTTCAGGTGGGTGGGTGGAGTCGTTTGGGGGTAGAGCCCAAGTTTAGGTGTGGGCAAACCCCCCACGGCCCATGTATGGCGATATGTGCAGAAATGTTTTGTACTCTACTAATGAGTGCTCAGTGAGTTGGAATTTATCCATCCATGGTGTTGCACTTATTTTTAAACGAGTCCTTGAAATTGCGTTGCTATTTTGTTATACTTTGTTTTAATTGTGCTATGTTGTAGTGGTAACCTATATTGCCGTACGGACATATAGAAAAAAATTATTTCTGTCGCCTAATAGTACCGCTAAATCGCCTAATCGGCGTCGCCTAATCGGCATCGCCCAATCGGCGTCGCCTAATAGTCGTGCTTCGGTTGCGAGTAGGGTTTGGGTGGTCTGAGCACAAACTCTAGGATAGGGGTTGGGTTGGGTACTAAAAAACGCTCAAGAATCGCAAATAATCGCTAATTTAAGTTAAAAATCGTCAAAAATCGCTAATTTTGGCTCAATTACAGATAAAAGTTTGTGTTACAGGCGGGTTGACAATTTTAGTGTCTGAAATTCTAAAAAAATTGTAAAAATTTTCTCAAAAATTACTTGCAAGAAAAATCGAAAAGTGGCGGGAAAATACTCTGGGGGGACCCCGCAATCCCTTTGATGTATAGTAAGTATGCCGGAGTCACTAAACTGTCGCGTTGGAGGTAACCCCCTAAAGTACATGCATGCCTTGTACTTAGAGTTGTTCCACAGAAACTTTCCAAATTCCAATGGAATAATGTCTTAGGGGGTCGGAAAGAAGTTGAAAAAGGAAAAATGTTCAACCGAAGAGTACTGAAACTTCCGAAATTACTGAACAATGTTAGTGGTATTAAACAGGGTGTGTCAAAAAGCAGCCCAGCAGATCTTCACTGTAGCAACCGGCTAGCTTTTTAAAAACAGCTTTTTTAGCACTGGAAAAGTATTATGGTAAATTTCCAGAGGAGATCTTTCCGGAAAAGGAAACATCTCTATACTTTTAGAACAGTGAACCGTACCTCCGAAGTCAAACTGAAATCTAGTGTTCGCCCGAGTCATGGAATTTCAGGAAAACGTGGGTCGACAGCGCACCTTTCCTCACGGAATCGATATCGTAACGATGGCCGATTACTACGCTGTTGGGCAACGCACCTATTGCTATAAGCGGCTCAGCGTTATGGTGGCCCAATTCAGCGAGTACACACACACTCTAATCGAACACTTGGTCGAACACAAGCTCGGTCATTGGGACGAGGAAATACGGAAACTGACCGCCGACGCCCTGGGTGGTCTGGCTCCCTTAGACCCCGACTTTATGACCTCTAGCGTTCTGCCGCTACTGTTTTCCCGGGCCTTGGGAACAGATTTGTACTCCCGCCAAGGAGCGCTCTACTCTATCGGCAAGATCGTTGCGTCTTTGTTAAAAGAGACCATTCCGTTACCACCGGAGCTTGCCACCAAGATCGCCGAAATCCCGCTGGAGATCGGCTCGAACCGTCGGCAATTCTTGCGTGGCATGTTCGGCGATCTGGTCCGATCCGGATTGAACTGGTTCACCCGCGACCTGGCCGAGGCGGGTTTTGTCGTGCCGTCGCTGGAATTACTAGACGCCTGGCGGAAAGTACTGGACGAAAACCTGCAGCATTTGGTGCCAGAGATGAGAGTGGAGGGTGCACTTGCTTTTAGTGCGGTTCTGCCCTTGTACACTAGGCTTGACGGGGGTCTGAAGGAGTTGCAATCGTTGGTTAATTCCTATTGTGTCCAGTTGTCAAAGGCCAGTGAAGAAAACAAGCGAATGGCCGCCGCGCTGGCACTGGGAAGTGCGCCGAGCCAGGCTGTCACCCCGGAAATGACTTGCGAGCTCATTCTAGCCGCTAATTCGTACACTGAGAAAGATCAAAGCTGGGCCGAAGCTAGAAGAGACTGCATTGAGGCGTTGGGAAAGATCTTGGACAGATGCGGCCTGGAGGCGGTGGATTTCGAGCGATTTTTGGCTTGCTTCTTAACGGCACTGGATGACTATACAATTGACAGTAGAGGAGATGTGGGCAAGATTGTCAGGGAGGCTGGCATAGAGCAAACGCGAAAGCTCGTGGAGGCGGCTTGTCGAGAAAAGAGGCAGTTGCTGAGTTTGGAATTGACCTCGAAGACAGTGGCCAAACTGTTGCAGCAGGCCTGTGAGAAGATCGATTCTACTAGAGCAGTAAGGGTTCTGGTTTACAGGCCCATCATCGAGGCATCAGGTGAAAACCTGCGACAGCCCCCCACTCTTCCCAGAGTAACCTATGCATGATAGGAAGAAATAAATTAACTGATGAATAGGACACTTTATTGTGTCTTTCTACTCACAACCTCAATATTGAGTGTTGGCCTCACGAACAGCTTAAAGGCGAGCAGAGTAGGACAGTCAGGAACTTAATGCCGTTTATGGTACCGGTACCTAGGGTAGTGTCTCCATATATGGTACCCCTACCTAGGGAACGACCGGGTCTGTTTTTTGGGTCCGATCGGAATCGGAACTCAAGTACAGTTCCGAATCGGAACTTTTTTGAAAATCGGCTTAAAATTTTACAATAACCTGTTTTTGGCAAAGAATAAGTGTTTACAATCATCCTTTACAATTCCATGCAAACATCCAGTATAAATCACCATGTCAAACGATAACAATGCATTAAAATCGCCAACCATCAATAGGTAAAATTCAAAGCGCGCAAGTTATGCTTTAAATACATACAACAATTTTTCAACGTCTTCAGGTTCACGTTTCACGTTCAACTTTCGTTCTGCACTCTTCGATTTTGCACAACGCCTTTGAGTCTTCTGCTTAAACAATAGCAAAATACCGCCACACAAGTTATTATACCATATATGGTGTCGGTACCATGAACGGCATTAAGTGCCTGACTGTAGGAAGACAAAGCGACTAGAAAGCTCCTTGTTGAACTGGATTTCTTGAAGCACAGCATCGAAGTGCTCATCCTTCTTGGTACAACTAACTCGAATTGCTAGAGATTCAGACTTCATTTCTTCAGCCTTGTCCTGCAGTATGGAGCCAATTATCAAGACCTTATTTCTTAATCGTTTTTGTCTTTCCTCTACTCTGCTCTACTTCAAGTTGTTCGTGAGGCCAATACTAATTAAGGGAACAGTCAATGTTGAGCTTGTGAGTACAAACCCACAATAAAATGTCCTATTTATCACTTAGTTTCATTTTTTCCTACCATGCTTAGGCTACTCTGGGAAACGGGGCTGTCACAGGGTTTCACCATGTGCTTTACATCGGTATGCGGTACCATAATTGATGTTATTTCCCAGCTTGGAATCTCTGTCTGTATTACAGGCAGCCGGTAAAGCGCTGACCAGTCTAATTCACCTGCCTGCGCCGTACCAACTGCAAAATCTACCCCATGCCGACCTGTTGAGGCAGGTGTTTCCAGCAGAGAGCGCAGAGGATGTTAGATGGCATTCGATGGCTGAAGCCTTTCCCCGACTGCAACGTGTGCTGGCCTGCGACACCTACTTGTACCACGTCTTACTTGGCTTTATTGTATCGGCAGGTATGTATGTTTTTTTTTCGGTGCTGACCACTTGCATTACAAGTGATCCTCCACCAGTGTAGACCTGACAAACATATTAAAATTCAAGTTTGTTTAGGGGCCGTCCATAAACTATGACGTTCAAAAATTCAAAATTTTGGACCCCACCCCCTCCAGACGTTTTTCGACGTTTTCAGAACAACCCCCTAAAAAACTACAATGTTTTGGCTGACACCCCCCACCCCGACTAAACTTGGTACTGTGTCCAACATTAGAAAATCTTCAATAAAATCGACATGACACTGGAGAAGCTGTGAAAAAGAAACTCTTTGACAGTGAACTACCATTTTGGCGGTTGGAAACATGAACTGGCTTTAGTTTTGCTTGCAATACAGTTGTGTGTTAAAGCTTCCTAGGCACCTGAAAACGTCGACGTTTTCGCCCTCTCTGAACGTCGTAGTTTATGGACAGCCCATTAGTGAAACAGCGCAAACAAACCAACTGCTCAAAAACTTAGTTTTCCAACAAAATTTTTGTCCAAAAATCTAAATTTTTGGCGAAAATTTAGCACTCAGTGCGTAGTTGCCCGGATCAAGGCTGTGAAGTTGCATAATATAGTCATACATGGGGCGGGGGTTTACCCCCTCGCGGCCCATACCCCCCTCCCGGAGGCTCCAGACCCCCTCCGGATTTTTCCAGCCCATGTATAATGTAGTTGCCAAAATGATTTCTCTGTAGCTTAAAAGCGCACCAGGAGGCTTCCTAATCCTAACAGCTTCTGAAAGCAGAATTATTTTTCTCCCCTGACCCCCTGGGACGATGATGCAATCGGATGGTGCCACTTTCAGGCGGTATGACCGAATCTACGATGCGCGCAGCTTCGGACGCTCTGACAGGCCACTTCAGTCTGGTACAAGTGAGCTACCAGATAAAAAATATTATCCAGTTAGTTGTGTTGTATCTGATCTGTATTTTTGTTAGGAGGACAAAGCAAAGATGGACAGACTGTCGGAGGTTTATGCAAATATCGTGGCCGATTTTGAGGGCGTCGACCGGGTGGCGGCGCCGGCTATGACTGTGCTGGAACAACTGCTCTCTTCTAACTGCTTCGAGCTCTATACGTCCGAACCGGATTCTCCGTATTTGAGCAAAATACTGGACATCGTTATTGCGGTGAGCAGGTTATAACAATCAGGCACTTAACGCTACCACCATATTATGATAGGAGTGCCATGATCAGGCATGGGTTGTGGTATAACCCCTCCCCTCGGCCGGTCATAGCCGCTGGTCACTGTTTTTAAGACTCTTTTTAGTGCTAAAAATTTGCCCAAGAGGTCTTATGGAAAATGATCGCTGGAAAGGGGTCTTGACTGACTGACCGATCGACCGACCGGCCGACCGACTGACTGACTGACTGACTGACTGACTGACTGACTGACTGGCCGACTGACTGACCGACCGACCGACCGACCGACCGACCGACCGACTGACTGACTGACTGGCCGACTGGCTGACTGACTGGTTGACTGACTGGCTGACTGACTGACCGACTGACTGGCTGACTGACTGACTGACCGACTGACTGACTGACTGACTGACTGACTGACTGACTGACTGACTGACTGACTGACTGACTGACTGACTGACTGACTGACCGACTGACTGGCCGACTGACTGACTGACTGACCGACTGACTGGCTGACTGACTGACTGACCGACTGACCGACTGACTGACTGACTGACTGACTGACTGACTGACTGACTGACTGACTGACTGACTGACTGACTGACTGACTGACTGACTGACTGACTGACTGACCGACTGACTGGCCGACTGACTGACTGACTGACTGACTGACCGACCGACCGACCGACCGACCGACCGACCGACCGACCGACCGACCGACCGACCGACCGACCGACCGACCGACCGACCGACCGACCGACCGACCGACCGACCGACCGACTGGCTCCATCTGAGACAGTTATATTTATTGTAGGAAACGGCGAAGAAGAAGAACCCCAAGAAAGTGCTGGGCGGCCTGGGTGTCATGTGTCAGATGTTGCAGTTCGACAGCAACTCGGCTCTATGGCAGAAATCCGCAACTATTGTAAGCTTTTACCAACTTTTTCTCCTCACCGATTTCTCAACAAAGGAAAGTGTGAATTCATTCTGATTGCAGCTGCACTTTAAACTAGACTGAGGTTGTTGTCTCCCGATCGATAGCTTAATAAACTTCACAAACTATAGTCTGTTCAAACAATTAGCGACCTGGCGATTGTTTGTGAATAAGTTTCTAGGAAGGCTCAGAGCGACTTGGGCCACAGGCTAAAGTTGTAGACAAGGACGCGCTCCGGTCTGGGATGAACCGTAATCTGCCTACGTTTACTCTAAACACTAATTTGCGCTACAGAAAAAAAATAGCTTTTTCTTTAATTGCGATGTAATGACATCACTGCAGAATTAGATTCTAGAGTCTTTGGCGACTCAAATGTTGCTTTGTTGACGTTTCTAGGTACAACCGTTCCGGAGATATATAGACGGTCAAAGTTTGCAAAAATCGCGAAAAATGGCTTTTTTTGAAACTTTCACTTGTAAATGCACCAACCCCCCGATCACTCCGACAAAAAAACACATACTCCCTCCGGAGCTTTTCGGCCAGTTGCGAGAAATTGTTCTGAATAACCCTAGTCCTTTTCTCTAACCGACAACACAAAACAAAGCACCATTAGTTTAGAAAGTTTCAGCGAGTCAATTTTGGCTAACTTATACAGTCAGGCACTTAACGCCGTTTAAGGTACCGGCACCCGTGGTCATGGGTAGGACATGGGTACGATGTAGGGTACCACCACAGTCCCCGAACGTGGGGTACGTATATATACAGTATAGATAAAAAAATGTCCCATCGCTTTTTTGGCCTTCACTCAAACGTTTCGTTCTCAGTCACTTCTTTACCGATTTGGCTCAAATTTTCAGCAAAAATTAACAACATGGTTGGCTAAATATTCTGCAAGTTTAGTGCCAAAATTCCGACTCATACTGGTTTTATGACCCGAAAACTAGGAATGAGGGTGGTCCACGCAAATTTATTTTTTTTCGGTAATACAAGGAGTACAGTCCTGAAACTTGCAGGAATGATTGGTGTTGCTATTGGGCATAACATACTAAGCGGGCAGCCCTGTAGCTCAAAGGGCACTAAAATGGGGGAATTTCAAAGACATGAGTGAAAATCCCATAGTTAAGAAATCTGCACCTTCTAGAATCAAAGCACTGAATCTGTTGTTAATCAACATAGATTGTAGCAGGAAGTTCGACAAATAAATGAACCTGATATTTAAGCTCTGTTCCACACAATAGTAACCATCCCTGCAGCGTTTTTTGAAAATTGAAAATCTTTAGAATCGTCATGTTGCCGGTTTTACGAAGAAAAGTCATATTTCGTCATGTTTTTGAAATTCCCCCATTTTAGTGCCCTTTGAGCTACAGGGCTGCCCGCTTAGTATGTTATGCCCAGGGGGGGACCCAACCACGACAAATCTTGAAATACAGTATAGATCAAAAAAAATGTCCCATCGCTTTTTCGGCCTTCACTCAAACGTTTCGTTCTCAGTCACTTCTTTGCCGATTTGGCTCAAATTTTCAGCAAAAATTAACAACATGGTTGGCTAAATATTCTGCAAGTGTGGTGCCAAAATTCCGACTCATACTGGTTTTATGACCCGAAAACTAGGAATGAGGGTGGTCCACGCAAATTTAATTTTTTTCGGTAATACAAGGAGTACAGTCCTGAAACTTGCAGGAATGATTGGTGTTGCTATTGGGCATAACATACTAAGCGGGCAGCCCTGTAGCTCAAAGGGCACTAAAACGGGGGAATTTCAAAAACATGACGAAATATGACTTTTCTTTGTAAAACCGGCAAAATGACGATTCTAAAGATTTTCAATTTTCAAAAAACGCTGCAGGGATGGTTACTATGGTGTGGAACAGAGCGTAAATATCAGGTTCATTTATTTGTCGAACTTCCTGCTACAATCTATGTTGATTAACAACAGATTCAGTGCTTTGATTCTAGAAGGTGCAGCTTTCTTAACTATGGGATTTTCACTCATGTTTTTGAAATTCCCCCATTTTAGTGCCCTTTGAGCTACAGGGCTGCCCGCTTAGTATGTTATGCCCAATAGCAGCACCAATCATTCCTGTAAGTTTCAGGACTGTACTCCTTGTATTACCGAAAAAAATTAAATTTGCGTGGACCACCCTCATTCCTAGTTTTCGGGTCATAAAACCAGTATGAGTCGGAATTTTGGCACCACACTTGCAGAATATTTAGCCAACCATGTTGTTAATTTTTGCTGAAAATTTGAGCCAAATCGGTGAAGAAGTGACTGAGAACGAAACGTTTGAGTGAAGGCCGAAAAAGGGATGGGACATTTTTTTTATCTATACTGTATGTGCCGGGCCACTTCCGGTGACCGACATTCAAACGGTTGCCATTCGCCCAATTCTCAAGCTATCGACAAGCGGCTTGATGCATTGTGTAGCTGAGATAATGGGCTTTCTAACAGTGTGCCCCAGTTTATTATATCCCAATTTTTGACGAAAATGTCTAGAGTTTTTCGCGGTTGAAAGTGATTCAAAAAATTGCTCATTATTTAAACGGTCATAACTTTTGACCACAAAGAGCTAGCCATACATTGATCACACCACATGAAAGAGCTCGTCGAGTACAATATTGTAGATACCATCGGAGTCCAGATTAATCGATTCTAGCCTGAGTAGTAGCGTGCCAAACATGATCATAATTTTTGGGCTCAATTTTCGCATTTGTCATGCTTTCCAAGACCACTGACAGCGAAGCAGTGTTCTAATTGAGTCGTGAGGCCCATCAATCGAAGCGTCTTGGTGCGCTGAGTTCAAAAAGCATACTGAAACCTAAATTGGAGGCTTCGTATCTATGTTACTGACCGAAGTTATAAACGACTATTTCATACCCTTCCAAAGCCAAATGTTTGCAGCCATTTTTCACAAATAGAACGAAATTCCAAATTCTGAACGAACATTCTGATGTAGAACGGCGAGACGAATCGATTGGTGTGAGAAATGTCTTTCTACGACCACGTTTTCCCGGTGGACGGACAGTAGACATGAATGAATGTCGCTCTGATTTACGCTACAAAAATGGCCTGTTTAGTAGGGAATTCATGGTCTTGCTCATCATCCGGTGATCCCAGATGGATCGCTGAGCTACCAATCGATGCACAACGGTCTGTTAAACTCGAAAATCGCGGCTGCATCGCTCTTATAACCATTGCCATCACCATACAAGTGGAAATATAGGAGTGGTCGGACATTCACCTTTGTCTTCTCACATTCTGAGTTAATTCTGGACGAAATAACGGCCGAAAATTAAACTTCTGAACGAACATTCTGATGCAGAACGGCGAGACGAATCGACTGGTGTGAGAAACGTCTTTCTGCGACCACGTTTTCCTGGTGGACAGTAGACATGAATGAATGTCACTCTGATTTACGCTACAAAAATGGCCTGTTTAGTAGGGAATTCATGGTCTTGCTCATCATCTGGTGATCCCAGATGGATCGCTGTGCTACCAATCGATGCACAGCGGTCTGTTGAACTCGAAAATCGCGGCTGCATCGCTCTTTTAACCATTGCCATCACTGTACAAGTGGAAATATAGGAGTGGTCAGATTTTCACCATTGTCTTCTCACATTCTGAGTTAATTCTGGACGAAATAACGGTCGAAAATTAAAATTCTGAACCAACATTCTAATGCAGAACGGCTAGACGAAACGATTGCTATGCAAAACATCCTTCCACGACCACGTTTTCCCGGTGAACAGTGGAGATTTTTGCGCGAGATCCCGATTTTAACTTGGAAATGCCTCGCGAGACATGAGATGCAAACTATTAGTTTAGTGGAAAGGAAACCAATCGATATGCAATGGTCAACTGAGTTCGAAAATTTCATGCATGTCATGCATCCATTGAAAATTTTATTATTTTATATTTGCTTTCATAGCTGTACAGACAGGGACTACAAAAGTAACAGGTTATGTTAGGTATCGAGATAGCTTATAAACCTTGAAGTTGTTGGTGAAACTTGTCAACTTGCTCTGTAACTTGTCTAGCGCTTTTCTTTGCAGCATAGTCAAGACACGATTCCAGCTCCACGATTGGTTTGAACTGCTCCGTTAGCTGACTTGCAACCTTGCATAAAGATGTGGCGTTTCCTTCCTGGATTTTGTCCATGAACGTGTCATAGGAACGCTTTTCCTTTGCACACTGCACAAAGTTGGTAAGGTATGTTGAGAGATTTTGAGCAAAAGATGGATCCAGATGCACAGCAAATACAGTTGTGCCAACCAGTGTCCAGCTGATATACAAGCAGGAGGAAGAATCGAATGCCTCCATTTCAGCTGTGAGCAGCACATAGTGCTGCCATGGCAGTCTCTGTGCTGGTTTTACTTTTCCATTACCTGCTAGGAATGGGCACTTGATGCTTACTGGAATGCTTTCCTTCTTCGATTTATCGTGACTTGAAAGGAACCCATTCGGTGATGCAATCAGATCAGGTAACGATCAAGGGAGGGACACACACACACACACACACACACACACACACACACACACACACACACACACACACACACACACACACACACACACACACACACACACACACACACACACACACACACACACACACACACACACACACACACACACACACACACACGCACGCGCGCGCACGCACGCACGCACGCACGCGATCGGTACCACTAAACTAGTAATTTTCATCTCGCGTCTCGCGTGGCAGTGCTATAGCTGAAATTCCATAGAAAACAGAAGTTTGCACGTTAAAATCAGGCTCTCGCGTAAAACTCTCCACTGTTCACAGGAAAACGTGGTCGTGAAAGGATGTTTTGCACTGCAAGCGATTCATCTAGCCGTTCTGCATCAGAATGTTGGTTCAGAATTTTAATTTTCGACCGTTATTTTGTCCAGAATTGACTCAGAATGTCAGAAGACAAAGGTGAAATTCTGACCACTCCTATATTTTCACTTCTACAGTGATGGCAATGGTTAAAAGAGCGATGTAGCCGCGATTTTCGAGTTCAACAGACCGTTGAGCATCGATTGGTAGCTCAGCGATCCGTCTGGGATCACCAGATGATGAGCTAGACCATGAATTCCCTACTAAACAGGCCATTTTTGTAGCGAAAATCAGAGCGACATTCATTCTTGTCTACTGTCCACCAGGAAAACGTGGTCATAGAAAGACGTTTCTCACACCAATCGATTCGCCTCGCCGTTCTGCATCAGAATGTTCGTTCAGAAGTTTAATTTTCGGCCGTTATTTCGTCCAGAATTAACTCAGAATGTGAGAAGACAAAGGTGAAAATCCGACCACTCCTATATTTCCACTTGTACAGTGATGGCAATGATTAAAAGAGCGATGCAGCCGCGATTTTCGAGTTTAACAGACCGTTGTGCATCGATTGGTAGCTCAGCGATCCATCTGGGATCACCGGATGATGAGCAAGACCATGAATTCCCTACTAAACAGGCCATTTTTGTAGCGTAAATCAGAGTGACATTTATTCATGTCTACTGTCCACCGGGAAAACGTGGTCGTAGAAAGACGTTTCTCACACCAATCGATTCGTCTCGCTGTTCTACATCAGAATGTTCATTCAGAATTTGGAATTTCGATGTTCTGTTTGTGAAAAAATGGCTGCAAACATTTGGCTTTGGAAGGGTATGAAATAGTCGTTTATAACTTCGGTCAGTAACATAGATACGAAGCCTCCAATTTAGGTTTCAGTATGCTTTTTGAACTCAGCGCACCAAGACGCTTCGATTGATGGGCCTCACGACTCAATTAGAACACTGCTTCACTGCCAGTGGTCTTGGAAAGCATGACAAATGCGAAAATTGAGCCCAAAAATTATGATCATGTTTGGCACGCTACTACTCAGGCTAGAATCGATTAATCTGGACTCCGATGGCATCTACAATATTGTACTCGACGAGCTCTTTCATGTGCTGTGATCAGTATATGGCTAGCTCTTTGTGGTCAAAAGTTATGACCGTTTAAATAATGAGCAATTTTTTGAATCACTTTCAACCGCGAAAAACGCTAAACATTTTCGTCACAAATTGGGATATACTAAACTGGGGCTCATTGTTAGAAAGCCCATTATCTCAGCTACACAATGCACCAAGCCGCTTGTCGATAGCTTGAGAATTGGGCGAATGGCAACCGTTCGAATGTCGGTCACCGGAAGTGGCCCGGAACATATTTCGAGATTTGTCGTGGTTGGGTCCCCCCCTGGTTATGCCCAATAGCAACACCAATCATTCCTGCAAGTTTCAGGCCTTTACTCCTTGTATTACCGAAAAAAATTAAATTTGCGTGGACCACCCTCATTTCTAGTTTTCGGGTCATAAAACCAGTATGAGTCGGAATTTTGGCGCCACACTTGCAGAATATTTAGCCAACCATGTTGTTAATTTTTGCTGAAAATTTGAGCCAAATCGGTAAAGAAGTGACTGAGAACGAAACGTTTGAGTGAAAGCCGAAAAAGCGATGGGACATTTTTTTTATCAAACTGTATTATAGTGCCAGTAGCCTAGGTGCTACCAGGGCTGTTGGGTCGGTTTTTTCCTCGGTTTTTTTCGTTTTTTTCGAAAAAAAACCGGTTTTTTTCCTAGGGGCTCGGAAAAAAACTAAAATGCGGAAAAAACTCAAGTAAGTTTTTAAAGGAAATAGGCACAATAACTGGTTAAATTCGCTTCCAATGCTTTGAATTTACGTTAAGAGAAGCCTTACAAGCATTTCCATGGCATAACGTAGCTGTTTTTCGCAAAAAAATATTGGTACCATTTTCAGGCAACTTTTATTATTGTATTTTTGGTGTTTTAAAATCAAATTACTACTCTAAAACATGAAATTAGTGCATTTTGTAATAAGACTCACGCTATTTCGTTGAATTCTGCAATAAAAAAGCGATTGTTAAAAATTTTTTTTCTGTCATCTCGGAAAATAACTTTTGGAAAAAAACCGGAAAAAAACAGGAAAAAAACCGGACGGAAAACAAACAGCCCTGGATGCTACCATAAACGGCATCAAGTGCCAGAGTGTATTATAGATTCTGCGCTCTCTGGTGCACCCCTACCCGATCGTTCGACGAAACGCCGCCGGCCAACTCTACGAAGCTCTGCTACTCTACTACTGTCTGGACAACCACAACGAAGTAGTGATGACTCTACTAGCCGAGACTGACTGGGACTCACTGCCCAAGGATCTCAAACCGGTTCAGAGTGAAATCGCAGACAGATTGGGTCTGGATATCGGCACTCCTAGGAACTGATCCTTTTTATTAGTATTATTTGTTGACTCTGTTTTGTCTTTGTTTTGTGTGCAAAGCTGTAAAGAGAGGTAGGCCTAACCGCACGATGCCTCACCTCACCCCACAGTTGTTAGGGTCAAAAATTTTAAAAATAGCAAAAATTTTTGACTTTCGAAGATTTTTTAACAACCGTGCCTCATCCTTTACTATGTACCTGACGAGCTAAAGGGTGTCCCAAATATGACGACATACTTTGTTTTTGCTGCCTTTTCGGCATTTTTTGACCGAGTGACGTTCGAATCACAGGTGTCAAAATAGATTGAAGCCCCTCCTCCCGGCTTACCGATCTCTCTTACATCCGCTTTTTAATTTCCCCTTCGACTGACTGTTCCTTTATCCATACATGTATTACTTGGCGGAAATGTTTATGTCAAATTTGTAATAATTTTCTTTACACACGCATACTGTATCTATGATAAAACATTGTTCCGGTTAATATCCCGTGCCGTTTCCAGTTAATATCCCATGGCTTTGTCCAGTTTATATCCCAGGGTTATTAACTGGCGGCAATGTTTTCACTGAAAAACCTGATTTTCCGTGTAATATCCCCTGGGATACTAAGTGCAAAACTCCGGTAGGAGGTTTGCTACCTTACTACCCCTAGCTAGAAAGGCCAAACCCCAATACAGTTTAGGGACCCCGGACCCAAAAATACAAGTACCAGTAGTGGCTTCAGTACTAATAAACTGACTCAGAAATCACTAAGTTTTGTCTCCTTACTGAGAAGAACGTGCCAAAACGCATTTCCAGGCGTTTTGTAGCTTTTTGAAATTTTGGACCCCTCTGGGCGAAACCCCTCCCCACACTGGGCCAGATCTGTTACATGTACTTGTATGCGTTTATCTCTAATCTACATAACATAATATCGCTGTCCTGTCGGGCTTGTCTTTTCGGCGAATCGTACGTAAGAGACGAAATTAACTCAACTTCTACTGTATGTAAGCTGTGTTCAGTATGTTAACTGTTTGTTGCACTGTTGATCTATCTGTGCTACTGTTGTTTGGGTATGGGATTTTCAGGAATCGGTTCGGTATTACCGGTATTTATTCGGTATTTGCTGAAAATGTTTCACGAAAGTCAAAACACTGAATTTCCCATTTATAAGGCCATGAATTCACTAATTTTTAAGCTCAGAGGCTAGAAAATCCATCAAAACCAATGGGATTTACAGTTTTTAGGAATTTTTGAAATTATGTTTTAGTTTTACTGGAGTGAAAGCTGTTTCTATATAAATAATTTTGGCTAAGAGAAATGCTTCCATTGTACTGTAGTTTTAAGGCTTGCTAATGTACTGTATGGAAATCTAATGAGCAGTGACAAAATGTTTGGCTATTCTGTTTTGTGAATGTACATACAGACATATAGACTTGATTATTTAGGAGCAGTGTGAAGTTTAGCCAAAACTAGACCAACGCTTTCTAATGACAATGCAAATTTGGGACAGAGAGTTGGGTCAGAGAACAAAAAATCCTTGAAATTCGACATTTTGGAGGGATATCGTAATAGAATGTGTTTTTGCATGCCCGAAAAATGCAAAATCACAAATAAAACAACGTGATCATAGGGAATTTTCGCACAAAATGCACTAAGCTGGACAAAAAATACCGATTCCCAAATACCTGGGTATTCCCAAAATAATCGGTATACCGGGTATGGGTATCTATTAAAATACCTGGAATCGGTAGGTATTTATTGGGTAGGTATTCCCAAAAATACCCATTTTTCGGTATGGGTTCGGTATACCCAATCAACAGTAATCTGTGCTTTATTGTTTTACGGTTGCACACAAATCTTAATCTATAAACTTGCTAAAACTCTGTCGACCTATGGCTGCTAGGGCTTGCGAACGTATTGACAACTGCCGCACATCATTCGAACCACTCCGTTTTGCTGCTGGTACAAAGCCGACTCCGTTATTTGACAGGTAGCTGAAAAGAATGCGTATAGGTCCGATCTGATCCAATGTGTGGGGGACCTTTGGGCCCTACGTTCAGACTTATGCGGTCCATTGCGCGACCCCCGTGGTTAGTCATCTCGGACGTTTGCCCTTCTTTCTCTGCCAAGCCACTCTGGCCATGCTGTTGGGCGTCAGGTACTAAGAGAGTGCCATGCGTGGTGACGTCATGGTGCCGACAGCTCCCAACGGCCGCCCGGCGTACGGACCAAACCGGTATTGGCCTTATTGCTGGTTTCTCAGACGGTTCCTGACGTCGTTGATCTTCCCTCCAACGCGGCATGCTTTTTGGAGCGGCTTTCGGTGCAACGGCAGATCCAGTTGGTTCCCATTTTACCTACTCGCTGTAACCAGTTTTCGGTGGCCTGGGTGGAGCTTTCTGCCGACGACCAACTCTTTGCGGCAAGAAACTTGCCCCGCCGAGTGGATGAGCGCACGACGTCGCGCACAGTGGCCATGCGGCCTAAACCACTACACCAACTGTGCCGGCATGCGTATAGGTCATTCAGAATCCACTCAGTTTCTGTTTTGTGCAAACCTTTCCGATTTTCTTAGATCCGTTTGTTTCTATATAGCTACCTTTTTCTTTTCTACACCTCTTGCAGTGAAGGTAAGAAATAGTTATGCAAAAATAAGAGCAACAAAGAAATTATGACCCGTACGTACCTGTCTATTTTATGCCCAGAATGCGGTTTAACTTTGAGTGCGTTTTTGAAGGCTATTTTTTCGGCCAACCAGGCCTCTTCAACTTAATTTTTGTCAATATTACACTCAGAATACATTTTAAATTCGTCGTTTGAAGGCAAATTTGGCAAAATTTTCTAGCCCTCGACCCAAGCAGGCAACTTCATTTCATACCCCGTGTGCAAAATCTTGGGTACGCCACTGGCCGGACGACTAAAAACTACTGGTGGCCATTCTGGTTTCTGAGCTTTCCTATCTGCAGGGTGACTCGTTTGCCCGAGTTCTCGTCACCAAATTTTTCAACTGCATGTGTAAAAACCTCGTTAAGAAGCTCACTGCTTCTGGTGTTAAACGCAGTGCGCAAGCCAAAATAACAAGGTTTCGATGTAGTCGGTAACTGTATGTAATGCTACTTTCATTCTCCTGTGATTTTTGTCCAGTGTTCATAATTTCTTGTCTGATATTCTTTTTTTTCCGGTCGCTTCTATGCTGCAGTATTCAATATATTCAGAGTTTTTTGCGAATAACTCCTTATGGATGCGTTGGAGCGCGTTGGGCTTTATGACCAAAGTTGTAGAGGGGGCCGGTCTCTGTACTGTGGTGCAACCTAATCTGCGCAACATTGATCGGTAATCCTAAAATGTGCGATGGAAAAAATCAACTTTTTTTGTAGTGGGTTTGAAAGTGATTTGAGCGCTGCGTTCGATTGCTGATACCGTGAGGATTCTAAAAATGTATTTATAGTGTTTGTAGGTGGAACGGTTCCAAAGGTATGGACTTGTAAAGTTACCCTAAGTATGTATTAGCGGTCGGGAGCGCGATCAGTCCAGTAGTTTTTAGTCGTCCATGCACTGGCTGAGGGTGTTCGGTCGGCGCGTCTGACAGTGGTCGATGAGGGGCGGCGTAGACCCCTACGTACATACATGTGCATGGGGGGTGCCCAGAGGGGGACAGGGGGGACGAAAATAAAAATCTACCAAACGTTGCTAGAGGCTGCTAGAAGGCCTCCAGATGCGTTTTTGAGCCACAGAAATCAA
The DNA here is from genome assembly GCA_030248155.1 of Sabatieria punctata. Taxonomy (NCBI): domain Eukaryota; kingdom Metazoa; phylum Nematoda; class Chromadorea; order Araeolaimida; family Comesomatidae; genus Sabatieria; species Sabatieria punctata. The sequence goes on from JASANB010001706.1 coordinate 89,560, forward strand.
TTTTGGCAACTACGCAACTACGCACCCTTCCTCCAGGCAACTACGCATCAAACCCGAATTTTTTTCAAATTTTCCTGAAAATTTGGATTTTTTGGCAACGTTTCTGTCAGAAAAGTGGTTTTTTGGCAATTTTTTGTCGAAAATTTGATTTTTGCCGAAAATTTTCGAATTTTAACCGAAAATTTCGTATTTCTAGCCGAAATTTTGGGCAAAAATTTAAATTTCCCGCCAAAATTTGAATTCCCCGCCGAAAATTTGCACCTATGTCCAGGCAACTACGCACGGAGACCTGGCCGTCACCCCCTGAGCCGCCGACCATGCACATGTATGCCTACGTATATGAATAATACCGTATCCACTTCATTTAGGTACCACATCGCTATCGGTACCATACTGTACGACTAGAGACGCTGTCAACTGATAAAGTAATACCTAATGGTACCGTACAGTGCTGTTTATACAGTAATCCTCGAGAACTGTACTGGATGTACTCTACCTGAGTATTTATTACAAAGGCTGCTTACAATACATATTTCTAGTTAAACAAGATAAAATGCAAAATGATTTTCAGCGTTCTCTTTCCATTTTATATAGCTTTCAGTCGATCAAGAGCATGTTTATGACCTAGAATTACTACACTGAAACGTTGAAAAATTTGTCCAATAAACATGGTAACAAAATTCTCCGTTTGCAAGTTTTTTCAACTACCTGGGTAAGTATTCCAAAAAAATACCCAAGTATGGGTATTTTTGGGTATGCTTTTAAAACAGTAGTCGTCGGCAACCTGATTTCAGTACATACAATACAAGTTGATTGTATTTTTTATAAATCGTAACACTCCACAAGTAGCGCTACCGGATTACTATAAATAGCACGGTAGATCTGATGAGTGTAGTAGGTCTTACTTGAGCTGGAAGGTCTAAGATAGAGACATTGAGCACAATGCGTGACTGGTTGTGTCTGTGACGTCACATACAGCTTCACATCAACTTCATAGCTTCTACACACCTCTAAAATTTGCAAACTGACGATGCAGCTGGAGTATGGCAGGCAAAAACAACATATGATTACCGACAGTCCGGGGATTTTCTCCATGTACTTGGGTATTAGCCCTGCGTAGCCAACCTGGGTTATATATACTTGGCTGGCTAAATTAGCTCAGAAAGGATATTCTACCATACTAAGGTAAGACTAGGTAGCTATACTACTGTACGTAGGCTAAGGAGCCACTACAGTGGGAAAATATCGAAATTTTTAAAACATATTAATATAACTATACATATATGTTTTTCGCCAATCAAACATATAAATAACACATATAGTTATATGTTTCTGAAAATTAAATATGCACATATTTTTAAACATAAAACATATTTGTGTAAAAGTCGCTTATTCACTTATATTTTGTCTTAATTTTCGATAATTCAAACTTGAGATTCTGAATTTCCTGTTTAAAACGGTTTGCAACAATTTAGATAGCATACTCAGATTCAATAAGTTTAAGTGAAAGTCAGATTTTGGAAAAGTTTACTGTCAAACAGCAACCAAAAGTCTTGAAATCATGTACAGTTGGTAGGTATACCTGAACCTGAACCCTGGGTATTAACCTGAAAATTGTGAACCTGAACCTGAACCTGAACCTACTTGAAAATAAAAGTACTTACCTAACACCTACTAGGCAGACATGGGCTAGCATTTCGGCTGAGGGGGTGTAGAATTTTCAATTCCTGAGGGGGGGCTGAGGGGGGGGGGGTAGGCGCGCCTGAGGGGGGGCTGAGGGGGTGGTAAGCCAAAAAGTCCGATTTTTGGCTAAAATCAAGGTTTTTTGGCTTATTTTTCATTAAAATAAGCTATTCTGAGGTCATTTACACCTAATCCAGGCATATTTTTATCATAATTTTCTATACAAAATTGTTCCAAAAAATTCCTGAGGGGGGTAGCGGCCGGCTGATGGGGGGTAGGTCAGAGCCTGAGGGGGGCTAACCCCCCCAGCCCCCCCTTTGCCCATGTCTGCTACTAGGTCGGTACCTACTTTTCAAGTTTTTCTTGTCTTAAACTTCCCGGTACAGCACGTACTGTCAACATTTGAAATTGGTTAGATCAGATATTGCTTGACGCTCTACAGTTTTGTTCTTAAAAATGGTGTGCGTGAAGCCTCTAATTCACATTATCTGCACCTACGTGTACTGTAACTTAAAAATTTATTAAGGCGATTATAGGGAAAAGCCCCATCCGGAAATTGCTTTTATGAAAGCTTGTCTTCCTCCATGCCTAAGCCTAAGCTAGTTTGTTTGTTGAACGTAAGCTTAAACGTCAGCTAGTAGAACGTAGGAGCTAGAGCCTGAGCCTTAACTTAATGCCGGAACTTAGAGTTTGAAATGAATGTTCGTAGAGTGCGTGGGGGTTTCCTACTAAAATGGCGATCGGTCCATCATACCGCAAAAAAATTGTGTTGCGTTTTTCTCGTTTTTGTCGAATTGTTGGTTTGTAAATTTCGATTGCTTTGAACATGGATCGTTTTCTTAAGAAAAGAAACAGCAGCGCTATTGATTTAGCTCATCATAGCCGAAAATTTGTGTCTTTGTTTGAAAGTACCTGAACCTGAACCTGACACCTGGGTACTTTTGAAAAATGTACCTGAACCTGAACCTGAACCTGAAATTGGATTTTAGAGATACCTGAACCTGGACTTACCTGAAATTTGGTGGTACCTACCAACTGTAAAATCATGAATTCCTATAGCAAAAATATGCATATGTTTCCAGAAACATATTGGCCTCAAAACATATAAATACAAAACATATTTGACATGCAAACATATTGAGAAACATAAACATATATGTTTTCCCAAAAACAAACATATTTATGTTTTAAAACATATACATAAAACATATATGTTTCCCACAGTAGGAGCCACTTAAAACCGAGTACACATTGTAGCTATACTAATTAATTAAGTATAGCAACATATCCTTGACTGGCTAATTTAGCACAGTATGGATACATAACCAAGGTTAGCTACCAGGGTTCGTGCGGCTTTTGTATTGCAAAATTGCCTGACGTTTCCCTCACTTTTCCATGACCAAAGTCAAAACTTCCTGACCAAATAGCGCGAGGAAACTGCAATCAATGTGAGAAAATTTTCAAAAAATTGGCTTTTGTAAAACGCATTTAAACGGTATTCAGACGGTAAATTTCCGGTTTAAGTAGTAGTATAATAAAGTCAGAAGACCGATCTTCAAAAGGGCGATGTGTAAATTCAGACAGGACCATTAGGAGGCGAGATGTTTCTGCTTCTATCAAATCTTTCCCTGACCAGACACAAAATTCCCTGACTTTCCAGGTCCCGTGCGAACCACGGCTACGCAACGCAAAGTCCCTCTGGACTGACCGATAGCATGAAAGAGACTGTGTAGGGATGGGCACGTAAATTAATTTTCGTAACGCGCAACGTAAATTAAGCGCCGATTTTTAATTTACGTTATGCTTAACAATTACAGTAATTAAAAAAATCCGGATACGGAAATTAAACGAATACGAAAATTAAAATTTAGCAATACGTAAATTAATTTCCGTACAAGAATTAATTTACGTTCCTAGCGCAAACCAGATTTTTCTGTTGAATCCTGAGCCCCCACATTGTTTTGTTGTATTATATACATATTTTTCGTTACTACTGAATCTTAACTGCGACTTTTACAGCTAATTTTTCGCCCTTGTCGCACAGAAGCCCAATCCTACTCTTTGAACTGCTCAACCGGTTAATTTCGGTCAATTTTTATGGTCGGAATATCCATTAGATACGTTTTTGAAGTTTTGAATTTGTCAATATGTACTCTCCCTGTATAAGAAAATAAGCAGAAAAGCCATAAATTCATGTGTAGGTGTTGTACTACTGTTGGAAAGTTCGTGGTCGAAAAATTGGTTCAGGTTCAAGTCAAAGCCAACATCGAAATTTCAGGTTCAAGTCCATCTTCTAAAAAGCTGGACAATAGGTTCAGGTTCAAGTCCACTGATATCTCCAAAAACTGTAGAAATTTTGCGCTGCTTGCAACTTTTCTGAACTATAAGCCTTTCCATTGGCAGGGAAAAACATACATAGATCAGACTTTACAGGGCATTGTACTTTCGTTTTCTGACATTTTCAGTTTGAAAATAGGTATAAAAACATGAAATGTTTAAAATTTTGTGCCATCCAACCGAAAATTTTACACAGTTTGCCTAAAAATTGCACTCGAAATTTGAACCTATTGAGAAAGTCCAATAAAACGGAACAGGTTCAACTCCGGTTGAAATAAAATTTGTTCAGGTTCAGGTTCAAGTCCACAAATTTCAGGTTAAAAACCTATTAGTAGATCCAGGTTCTGTCGAACTTGCCAACAGCATGTTGTACATTTAAAATGCATTCAAACAGAGAAGTGAAGTTACATAGTTTTCTTCACTACTAATCATATACGTAAGTACTGTCATACAGAGAAAAGAAACCGTCAGTGTGCAGTAGGGAGACAAAAGTCTGCAGTACGTACGTATGTAGTTGGCTAGTTTCTGCGCAGTTATTAAACCCTCAACAGCTACAGTAATTCAGCCAAAAAACATACCCACATTTCTTTCCTTCCTTTTGGTGTGATGTGAAGTTAGATTTCAAAAATACGAATGCAATTTCAATCGAACAAACACAGAATAAAAATTTGCATTGCAGCTACAGTTCATTTTTATGATTTTTTCCGCGATATTCGATTGCTACTACCTGCTAGCGATTTTTTAAGAAAAACGAAAATTTATTTACGTATGGCTGGAATCTTAGTCGTTACGACGTTACGGAAATTAATTTACGTAACGCGTATGGCAAGAAATTAGCCGCTTTAATTTCCGTAACACGTTACGAATACGAAAATTAAAATCTGGTAAAACAGAAATAACACGTACGTAAATTACCGATTTTAATTTACGTTGCCCATCCCTATAGAAGAATGCATGTTGTATTTGCCTACTGCAGAATTGTCAGTAGTACAGAACGTACGTCGTTGTCTCGGCTGCGTATTGATGGGTTGGCTGCCGCAACATTGGTATCGGTTGTTGGGGTAGTTGATCCAGACGCACCGGTAGCCCAGGTTAACTGGACATGGCTGACTAGTGAACGGATTGCAGTTTTGAATTTGACCGCTTAGCTTGTACACAAACTGGCCGGTCGGACAGCCGCCTGGAATGGTATATTTTTTAGCCCAAACTTAACGAAGTTTTATTTGTATAGATTGTAACTGATACAGTGGAAAATACCAGAGAATACAGTGAATACCATAAACGTCTTACCAGACAAAGAATATTTTTTGCCTTAGGAATATATTGTTATACGTGGTGCCAAAGGCCCTTCCCCCGAGTAAGCCTAACCTATTATGATCAGAAGAAATTATCTTTCCCATAAGTAGGGCATTTTATTGTGGGTTTTATACTCACAAGCTCAATGTTGAGTGAGTGTTGAACTTCAACTTTTTGCCTTCAAAGCTCTCTACCGTAAAACAGCAATCGATCGACAAAGAAGTGATCCCTCTATTGGCATAACGAACAACTTGAAGATGAGTAAACATTTTTGTCTTTGTACCCTGCCTGTAGTTCGTCTTCAACCTGTTCTGTTAGTGACGCCAATACGTAGAATAGAGGGAACACTCAAGTATCGAGCGAGCTTGTGAGTATAAACCCGCAATATAATCTCATACTTATGGGAACCTTCATTTTCCCAGTCATCCTTAGTCTGCTCCGTGGGTAGATCTAGTGACTACTAACTACTAATTTTTGGGGTTGTATGACGTCACTAAGACTACAGCAAGTAGCTTAAGATCTAAAATAGTAAACCAAACAAGGGACAAGTGGAAATTTAGAAAAATAACACCTATTTTTCTAGGCGGTGTGATGCCAAAAATGCTTGTTATTTTTTCCTACGAAAGTTTTATATTTAGGATTCGCTTAAAAATACACGGTTTTCTTGTTTACAACTTCAAAAGATATATTTTCGTTGGGTACCATTTTACCTATGTATACTCTACTTTGTTTACACCAAAAAGCAAACAAACGTGTACTTTGCCTTGTTTACAAAGGGTCAGAAATTCAACAAAATTCCAAAATATAACAGGAAAACCGGTTTTGAATGGCAAACAAATTGTCGAAAGCAGAGAAAAAGCGCAGCTAAGAAAAATCGACCGATAAAATGGCACCATTTCCGTTTCTAAATGGCTAATGTTCATGATATGATGACCAAATAAATTCTAGAAATTGCTGACTACAAATTCAAAAGGGTATTTTGTAGTCAATTTGCAGTCACTAAATCTGAATGTGTAGTCATAGTCAAATAAACCTGAAATTTTGGTATTTTATTCAAAATTTTGCAGCCTACAAATTGACCACTAACTACGACTAGATATTCAAAATCGAGAAATTTTGAGACTACAAATTATTTTTGGCGATTTTAGAAACTACTAACTACGACAATTTAAAATTTGTGAAAGAAATAGGTCTAGCTGTGGGTGGAGATGCTATGATTGCTTGGCACGCTGTACTGTCCTTTTGTGCTGGTATACCGTACCATTTTCACTTTGACTTCCACCTTTGCAGCAGAACCCATAGGTGGATGTCACCTGAGCAGTTTGACAGGAGAAGCCAGTTTGACACGGGGAGTATGGCGAATTTAGAACGCACTGTATAGGACTGCCCGAGCTATCCACATTGAATTCGGCGTTGCTTGGACAGATAGCTGCAAGAAAAAAAGATTGGACCTCCGGGGCATCGATCCCCGTACCTCGCGCATGCTAAGCGCGCGCTCTACCATTTGAGCTAGAGGCCCTCTTAACGAAGAGAATTGTAAACAAATATAAAAGGTTAACCGTTGATAGAGCAGCAATATCCGTACAGCTGATAAGGGTCGTTGCTGGGTGATTGACAGGAATAACCCTGCTGACACTGATTATAGATTACAACGTTCAACTGACACCGCTGCTCTTGACCAGTTAGTCTGTTCTTCCAAAGTGCCCTTCCTTTAGGACATTTTTCTAAAAGAATCTCTTCAAAAATACACTCATGATTGGAGTGGAAATGTAAAGTCTCAAAAGTTCAGGCTGAAAGAGATAAACAACCTACACAGGGAAAACGACTCTTTCCATACGGCTAACGCGATCTGCTAACGCGCGTTAGCAGATCGCGTTAGCTGCGTCTTGTAACCGCGTTAGCTGCGTCTTGTCATCGCGTTAGCTGCGTCTTGTAACCGCGTTAGCTGCGTCTTGTCATCGCGTTTAACTATCGTAACGCGGTCCGCGTTTTAAGATCGCGTTAGCACATCGCTAACGCGTTAAACGCGCTTCTGCTTAAACACTGCAAAAAGCGGATGCACAGGGAAAACGACTCTTTCCATACGGCTAACGCGATGTGCTAACGCGATTGTTTTCGACGATCTGCTAACGCGCGTTAGCAGATCGCGTTTGACTTCTCAGCAGTGAGAGGCGCCCGGGCGCGTTAGCACATCGCTGATGCGTTAAACGCGATCTTGTTATGTGATTTGCTAACGCGCGTTAGCAGATCGCGTTAGCCGTATGGAAAGAGTCGTTTTCCCTGTGCTACCTGAACTGGCAGGAGCGCAGCAGTAATAGGCCTTTTTGCTGAAGCTAAAGCGGCACTGGAAGCTGCCACTGCAAGAACCCGGGTTGCTTGGCAGACAGGAACGAACTTCCTGTGTTAGTGCGTCTATATAAGCCCGTTCTCCTGAGGGACAGATTCCTAAAACATAAATTAGACCATTCATTTAGATACTATTTATCTGTAAATCTTTTGACGTCAATCCGTGTCAATCAGTGCAAGCCAAAGGCATAAAAATATGAAAGGCCCATTACCGACGGATATAGTTACACTTCCGTTTACATAACTCTCGCTAATGAACCAATTGTTCTGATAGGGTGCAAGAACCATTACTGTTATATCCTGTTGTGCTACAGACAGATGAAAGTTATAAAGTGCTCTTCACATTACAGGTTTCCGTTATTGTATATCTAAGTACCAAGTAAGCTACATGGCTAACAGTAGCTTGAATGAGACCCAATTACTCAAAGGCCCAGACGGCTGGAATAATCTGTTTCTGTATGGGTGCTACTTTTTTCTTGGCTTGGCCATAGGCTTGGGAAATGTGGTCATAGTAGCTGCCATTCTCAAATACAAAGCACTACGGCGCTCCAAAGTTCATCTTATCATGATGGCTCTGGCCGTTTCTGACGCCTTTAACATGTTTGCACATGTCTGTGGAGGTATGTACTATGCATCTTTGTAGCTCATCACCCCCAACCATATCAACATGTACTTCTCCACGTTCAAATTGTGAACACAAGACAAGTAACATTTCACAATTTAGGAGCGTACCGTACAATAAAGGTGCTGAAGGGTACCCACAGTGATCTGATGCGTGCCTGGGACTGTATGTGGACCACACACAGCTTGATCTGGTCGTTTGTACACAGTCAGAGCACGTTGATGTTAGCTGTTGTCTCCTTTGACCGGCTGATGTGCGTGATCAAGCCACTGAACTACCTGGCTCGGCCTCACAGGTAGGTAGGGTTGTACATAGAGCTGCGAATACCCTCAAAACTTGCAGTTTTGCTTGGGGTATGATCGGAGCAGTCTACGGATACACCTATATGGTTGGGGCTTTGGGAATTGGCCTCACATACCACACTCGAAATGGGCCACCTACTATATCAGCCGCCTGCATCCCACCTCAAGCATTCAACTACTCCAACAAGGTCAGAAAACGTTAGTCAAGAATAGTTTGATTGCTAGACTGGTTCTGATCAGCTTCCTTTCCATTCAGACAACACACCAGTGTGTTTCAGACCTACGCCAAATACTTTGCAATGGCGCCAACAGTGTTCGCTATGACTAGTATCTGCATTTACGCAGTGGTGTGGAAAGTGCACAAGCGCAAGAAGGCTCAATTGGTGCAGTCAGTGGGACAGACAGCCGGACAGAAACGTCTGAAGCAGCAACGTCGACTCACTCAGAGTCTGGGCATCAGTTGTTTGTGCACCTTTTTCTTCTACATCGTGCCCTGGATGGCCGGCAACGTGACAACCTGGCTAGGCTACAGCAGCATCAACTTCATCTTCTGGGTGATGGCAATGATCAACCCTGCTTGCAACATCTTCATCTACCCGCTGCGCCTACCCGAGATGAAGAAAGCCATAAAAGGCTTGTTCCTCAACAAGGTGCTGCCCTACAACCTGGATCTGTGGGAGAGACCTCAGAAGAAGCATGTCCAACCTGCACTGTCTAGTGCAAATATCGACAGAAAAAACAGATACCAGACGCCCAAAGGCCAGCAAGAAAAGGATTATGGACACATTGACAGATTTTGAGAATACAATCTAATCCTAAAACAATATTTGAAAATTGATTTCAGTTATTTGAAATTGATGTACTCTATGAATTCGGCCTATTTGTGCTGTATTACTGTGAATTACAGCTGTCTTTCTCTGACATATTTGGACCACTAAAAGGCTGACAAAACTCGAATGACAATAGAACTGTTGCAGTTTGGGGAGGAGTCCAAAGAATTCCTCTGTAGTATATAGTCTACTTTTCTGTATTTTCATGCAGTTTATACGCCGTCTCCACTCTGCTCACAAAACCACCAAAGTTACCTAACCTAATCAACAGCAAAAATGGTGTAATCATTCAGGGCCTTCATTAACTGCTGCATGGCCTGCTTCATACGCTCCTTCTGTTTCCTGACACGGCTGGACAAAATCTGGTGGCGCCGAACTGCAGCATCAATCGATACGCGCTTCGGGAGCAGCAAAAATGGTGCAGACATCTGGAGTTCATCAAAGACCCTGCTCTGGCCTGGTGGAACAAGCAGAAAAACGACTATCAGTAACAGCACGGGGCTGCGTGACATACTGATGCTCAGCCACAGTGCTCTGATCGATGTATACGAAGGTGCATTATATGGTTGGTATGATTAATTTTCAGAAGCCAAGGGTGTAAGGCATTAGCCTCTGAGGATATGTCATTGTCAGTGTCTGTGTCAGAGATAGATTAATTGTCCGAAGTTCAATTAGCAGGACGCACAATTTTTTGAAGCGGAATTATCTATGTATTTGCTTGGAATTTAGCTGAACCTGTCAGCAAAGGCTGCAGAAGTGTCTGAAACGACTTTGAAGAGTTTAGGTTGACACTTTCATGACTGAAAGCTTTCCTAGAAAGTAATAACTGTCTCTGGTTAGTGGTTATAAAAGCAAATAACTAGCTAACATCGACCAATAGCCAGGAAATATCATATTGTGCAAACAATTCCAAGTAATTACAGTGCACAAGCACGCACATAGAAAAATACATACGTAAGCAACCTTAAAATTTACCCTCGCTCCCGGAGCCACAACAAATGTCTTTGCTTGTAAAGGGATCGTTCCTGCAAGTGTAGCCAGAAATTCCACAACTGTTCGGAATTTGAATATTGCACAGTGCTGGCTGACTTGTGCTTGTGGCTCGTAGGGCTATCTCTCCAGGTTGACATGCTGAAAAGACAAACAAAGAGAATTTGCCTCAGACATGCAGCATTTTAACTAATCTCTCTAACCTGCAGATCCACAAAAGTTTTGACACTGAGCCAAATTTGCAAAATTGTTGCCCGAAGAGTCACAACCTTGAAAGGTGAATTGGATGCAGGATTTCGTCGAGGGGTTGAAGTAGAAACGCTGTACTGAACTTGTGCCACAGGAAGAACTCTGAGCTGGAAGCTGGCTGCATATTTGAGCTGAAGGTTAATGCGAAAATTTGATGTCAAACACCAAGAACTGGATCAGCTGACCTCTTGTAGGACAGCAATAGTTGACCGAAACACCTCCACTCTTGACTGATTCACAACTGTAGCCAGACGGACATGGTGTGGCGGCGGTACAGGTAGCAGGACCGCCAGTTGAGGGGTTCGGGAACGGAGAACCACCATATGGACAGCCTGAAGCACACCAGCATTCCAAACAGTTGTCTGTGGACAACAGTCCTGCAGCAAAACGATTACCTCCATCTCCACAGTATCTCTCACAAGTTTCCCTGCTAATGAAGTTATTGGCGTTTCCGTCACAACCACTGTACTGGAATGAATCGCATCTCTGATTGGACGGGTCGTAGAACCACCGGTTGACAATTGGCCCACAATGTTTTCCTTTGTCCGAGGTCAATGTGCAGGTGTACGACTTGATCGAACAACAGCCCCAGACAAAGCCGTCAAAATAGCACTCGTAATTGGCTGGACACTGAGTACCATAGCCGGAGCCAGAGCAAACGCTGAACTTGCCTGTGTAGTCTTTGTATGCTCTGCCTTGCACACAGATTGGTTCAGCTGAAGAAAATTTGCATATGATGGTGCAAGATGGAGAAAGTTTACGTCTGATTCCGCCACAGAAGGACAAGCAGTCAGTGTTCAGTTTGAAATTGTTGTCGTTGCCTTTGCAGCCCGAATACTGGAAGGTTTTGCATTCCCCTGTGTGGGCATCATAGTAAAATCGTTGGGACCAGTGGGTACACAAACCAGCTTGCGATTTTTCATTGCAGAGGGACTCTAGAAGTGCATAGCAAGCTAAACGAGCAAGTTAAAGTCAGTTGAACTCACGAGCCCTAGGACAACAAACTGAAACCCCTCCATCAGCATTTTTCGTGCAAGCAAAATCACTAGGACAATCAGTGTCAGACGAACATCTCTGGTTGTTGCCATTTGTCAGTTTGAGTGGCTGACCATATGGACACACTTCTGCAATTCTGATTTCATATGCTGATTTAAAAAGAAAGTGAGCTATTGTACGTGAAGAACAGTAGTTGAGGCAGTCAGCCTCACTGAGAAAGTTGTTCAGGTTGCCTCCAGCTCCATTGAAGTTGAAGGACACACATTTGCCATTGGTTGAACTGTAGAAATAGCGCACTGAGCTAACGGAACCAGTCAATGGCTTCCAGCCCGAATCTGGTCGAGTGGGCACAGTGCTTGAGTATGCTCTGCCACCACTACTGGAGCAAATCCAGCCTGCAGTTTGAGAGCTCAGTGTTGAGTTACGCAGATGTTCTTCAGCTGAGCACTTACTGACTTTAGCACAACAGAAATCTCTTGAGCCGATGGTGGTGCACTCATGGTTTGAAGAACAGCTAGTAGTGGAAGAGGAACAGTCCACTGGGAAGGTGTTTGCCTGTGCACTGGTAGCACTGCTCACATACTGCGGACTCCCTCGGGTACAAGCTGCAACATTTCCACTTTGCAGATGATTTGAATGTGACACGACTAGATGCAAGCTGGATCAAACAGTTAGATTACATAAAGCATTTGCAATGGTTTGTACAGTACAGTAACATGGCATGCATCATGACGGGTTGCACAAGGGACACAACATGCAGAACGCCTGATTATTTGCATATAGACATGCCATGTATAAGCGCAGTCAGTCCTTCAAACGCAGCAAATAAATTCACACTATACAGGTGCATCAATAGCAACAGCAAGCCGACACAGTTGGTGCTGTGGTTCTGGCCGCAAAGCCACTGTGCTGTGCACTGGCCCAACCTATGCAAGTTTATCCACAAGTCCTTGTCGCAAAGAGTTGGTCGTTGGCCAGCTGTCCAGTGACAGTTAGTGACAACATTTTCCGACAAACTGTTCAGGTGATCACATGATTGTGATCATGCTGATACTCAAAGAGATAAAGCCACAGCAGAAAGCATGCTTGGATAAGGATGGTCGAAGACCGTTTTGGTTCACTAAAAGTGGTCGATCAGGGGCTCGCCAAAGTGGACTGACCTCCCAACACTGGACTGGACAATGCATTCTGATCCAAGCATGCTGGAAGCTAGTGGCCGGGCAGTGAACAAAGGGCGATGCAGAACCCTTGGCTCATACAAATGGGGGTTGCGAAATGAGCTGCAAGGCCTGATTGTGGGAATCCGGTCCCACCATCACAGGGTATCGTATGGTAGCATAAGCAACAAAAAAAAGTCGGTATTACAATGAAATGCTACAGCCAGCTTACTTTCGGCACAGTACGATCTACATTGCTGGAGTGTAGCAAAGTTATTGCTGTTTGTGTTGGTAGCATCTAGCGTCCCTCCATCGTTCCAGCTAAACTGTTGACAAGTCCCAGTGATACTGTTGAACCAAAACCGCACTCGATCTGTACCCCCGGTGCCTCCAGGTAGCATTGGTTGAATGCACGTTAAAGCTATAGGAATTCTTCTCAGACAAGCTAGAATTTGAATGAGACAGTACCTCTGCTTGGACAACAGACACCAGTTCCGGCTCCAGCGGTCTGACCAGCAAGACCAAGACAGTCAAAAATTTCACCAACATTTTGACCTGCGGCCACACAGTCGGTACCAGCAGTTGTGCCGGTGTTTTGACTGGCTGGATCACAGGTCATCAGAGCCCCATTGTCTTGTCCCCGGAGACTACCCCGATTTGCACTGGACAGGGAAACTTCAGGTAAGGGACATGACACGGCCACTGTGGGAATAGCCACACCTAGATAGAAGCTAACACATCGGTAAACAGAACCTCAGAACAGAATCAGAAGACTGACTATGTCACTTACCATCTGAACCAACTGTTTGCACACAAGCAGCCCCGTCCTTTGTCTTTGCAGGTGAGTAGTTGGCACCACACAGACAAGTACCGCTTCCACTGCTTACACTGCAACTTGTGCCCGGCCATACTGAAGTGCACTGTTCGTTGTACTGACAACCAGTTTGACCTGGACTGACCTCTGAAAGAAAAATTGGATCAGGTGTAGCTGGGTGGGGGAAATCAGAAACCTATCCCAAACAGATAGTAATGTTTTTAATGATCACAATTAATTATAAATTCACAACTTTCATCGATAAATATCGATTATTTTTTGGCAAAATTCCAAAATTTCAAAATCGTCCAAATATGGTTATGTTATATATCATTTGAAAGCCCTTCGCCTGGCGAGTCTAATTATCACTACATCAGCATAGGGTACTTACTCCCCAGGGGTCGTGTTTTGCCAAATATAAAAATACGCCCTATGGAACGTACAGTATCAGTACAGGACATGCTCCGGAGGGCCTGTTTTCCAAATAAAAAAATACCCCTAGAAGACGCATTAGTATAGGGCACATTCCGGAGTCGTATAATCTTAAGAAAATTAATTAACTAATATATAGTCCATTTCTGACCTTCCGTGATTTCCCCCCAGCTACACCCAACCCGAAAAATTTAACAACTTTTTAGATGGAATTGCAGTGGTTCTACCCAGAAGATTGATAGTTTACTTGGATAACAGTAGATATCGCGTGCGATCGCGGTGGAGACACAGTCACACAGACCACCACTACAGTACATGTTATCAAGACAGTCGGTATTATAACGACAAGCTTCGTTTAGGCGACTGCTGCCTCCTAAAATTGAAGCAGCACATTTGTTATTTAAGTTCAGATATATTGTATTTATAAATTTCTTTCACTTTACTCACCGGTTCTTTTGCGGCGTAAACTCGCCTGGCAAGTGGCTAAAAGTACTAAAGAAAGCAGAGTCTGAATTTTACGACTTGGCATATTTCAATCAACCGCCTTTTTTGTTGCGCAGAATTGAATTGAAATATTATAGATATGGCAGGCAAACAGGATACGCTAGCCAATCAGCATAAACACACTAGCACGGCCGGCGCGAGCGCAAACACAAATTACGCATATTTCTCTTATTTATGTGAAGTGCATGGAATTTGGTTTTACGTAAATTTCAAATACACTTGCATACATACAGGTTGTCCCAAAATGATAACATTTCTGTTTGCTATCGTGACCGCAAATTTTTACCAAATTGGCTGAAATTTGAAACACACATGCCAAAATAGGGCAGATTTTGTTTGTAAAATTTGGTGGAGCAGGCTTTACTTAATTCTGAGAAATTCAAGAACATCTGAAATTTGTTATTTTCAATTCCTGTAGAAATACTGATGAAATTACAAAATATCCATACATGGGCCGGGGGGAATGGGGGTATACCCCGTCGCCTCGCCGGCCAATACCACCCCCTCGGTCGTCCATACCCCCGGAGGGAGAAAATTTTCGCTTATTTAAGGCAAAATAGGCGTTTTTTGGCCCCCCCCCCCCCCGAGGTCTCCATACCCCTCCGGATTTTTCCGACCCATGTATGAAAATATCTCACAATTTTGAAGATTTTCTGCAAATTTCAGGTCATTTAGCGAACATTTGCTGAAATGACAGCAAAACGAAAAATTTCCATTTTAGCGCTATTTCTATAGAGATTGAAAATAGCAAATTTCATATATCCGGGAATTTCTCAGGATTGGGCCAAGCCGGGTCCACCAAATTTCAACACACAAAGTCTCCCCTATGTTGGCACCTACTGTATGTTTCATATTTCAGCCATTTTGGTCGAAATTTGCGGAACTGGCAGCAAAAAGACATGTTATAATTTTTGGGACACCCATTTGTTTTCAGGATTTTAGTTTAGCTGTAGTTTAGTAATTTAATGTAGTTTACTGATTTTACAACGTAGTTTAGTCGACAGACTGGTTAGAATTTCCAAGAAAAAGCCTTTGAATATGTGGTCTGCCCCACCAAATCAACTAGGGCCCGGAAGGGAACCCCTTGCCGATGAGACGATTTTTGCACCCCTCCGATGAAGCCTATAGTTTGAAGCGGTTATTACGAAGCCGCTAGCCTGCTGCTGGGCCTATCGACTAAAATATCGTATGCATATGCTAGCTAAATTAGTGTAATTAGCTGACAAAGTTGGACTGGCCTGTTGACGCTGGTTTCTAGGCCGTTGCTCGGATGCCGGTATCTCGGGCCTAGTAACCACTGGCGGTTCTAGTCCACTTCGAACACTTTTCGGCGTTAGCGGCTGCATGATCAGCAATACGCGGTCAGTACGAACCCGCTAGAATGCGTCTAAGCGGACTTAGCGTACTGATTTTATTGGCTCTAACAGAGTCTACTTTGGGTAAGTGCGTATTATGTTTTAGTGGTAATGCTTATGCTAGCAAAAAGAGTACAGAGTGAATTTGCTGAGAAATTCTAGCCCAAAAACCCGGCAGGGGCCAGACAACTACAACGACAAGTAATAGCCAGAGCCACTTTTAAATCTTTTTTTCTTGTCTCACAGTTTTTACTCTTTTTCGCACGACTACCACCCCCCTAACAAAGTAAGCAGCAATGAGCTTTGTGAAGAGGATGACTTGGTTGCAAACCGAGATTGTATCCTGCTTTTGTTTAAATATGTTTTAATTTACACAACTTTCAGCTATATCGCATTTCACCGTAGACTGTAGTGCATAGAAGAGCGATGTAGCGATTTTGCATGCGTTTTTTCGGCGATTCACGGCTCGCTGCTACCGTCCATAAAATCAGACAACATTGCTCCTTCCGCGGCACCATCTAGTGCGTTGCTTGGACGGGTTTCACTAACGATGGAGGACCCAGGCCGGGGTAGACTGGGATGGACTGAAGCGCGGGCGCCCCTCAGGCGGCCGTTCAATTTTACATTTGTTTTCTGTTGTTCATACTGCTTCCTTACAGTCGAAGTCACTCACACATTTTTGTCATGAACTTTTTTCACTCACTGTACCATAACGTTTCTTCTCTTCACTTGGAATTTTTAACAAGAAATATAACTATAGCATGAGCTTTCAGCTGCTAGGCCGACAACTACCAAATTACAAGAAACAACAACAAAAGCCAACCGAGAAGAAACAACAACAAAACAATCAATCCAAAGTTCAACACCTACTGAGCCACCAAAAGGAACTGACACGACTACTGCAGGTTGGCCTGGTTGGTCAACAGGAACCGACACAACTACTACAGAAGAGAATTTTCCAACGGGAACTCAGACAACTACAGAAGAGAATTTTCCGACGGGAACTCAGACAACTACAGAAGAGAATTTTCCGACGGGAACTCAGACAACTACAGAAGAGAATTTTCCAACGGGAACTCAGACAACTACAGAAGAGTATCTGCCAACAGGAAATGAGACAACTACAGAGCAGTATCTGCCAACAGGAAATGAGACAACAACTACAAAACCAGTGGCAGAAACAACCACTACTCCCCCGTTTCCAGAATGGACCCCATTGTCAACTAGCAAAGGAACATACTGCTACCATGTGACTGCTGCAGACTTGACCTTTGATCAAGTGGAAACTGCATGCGCAGCCAAAGGAGCAGAGATGTTATCGGTTCACAGTTTAGCCGAACAAACCAAAATTTCAAGTACGTTTTGCTTTCAGGTAGTTTAGACTGAGATCAAAGTTTCAGATTGGCTTGCTGACACCGTCTATGCTAGTATGTTTGACAACGGCGAAACTGAGGTGATGGACAACAGACTTACATGGCTTGGACTTAGATCTGGATTATTTGTTGATGGAAGTGGAGTTTTGTGGGTCAATTATGGATGTACGTATGAACGCAGAAATACATTAACTTACACAATTGTTTTCAGCTGGCCAACCAACAGCCGACCCATGCACCCAGGTGAACAACACAGAGGGAAAGTGGTACAACACAGCATGCGATGCCAAAAGACCCGGCGTTTGCTACCTGACACAGTGTCCAACGACCACTACAACCACTACTGAAAGTCCGTTCTGTCAGAGATGTGAAGCTCCATGGTTAGCTCTGCCTAATGGAGAGTGTGGCTACGTTCTGGCGAGCACAAGCTGGCAAAATGCACTGAACACTTGTGAGCAGGGTCTTGAAGGAGGTCTCTCTACGATAATCAGTGAAGAAGAATCGCTTGGAATTATAGGTTAGTGGTCTCAATAATGTATCAGGTTCCAACACTGTTTACATTTAGACTGGCTAAACAGCAGACCAGTAAGCGAGTTTGGTGACGCAAGCAGAACAACATGGATCGGTCGAAGTGACATGGACATAGACGGTGTCTTTGAAACTTATGATGGCTCCCCGGCCAGCTTTACCAACTGGGAGAATGGTAAACTAATTAATTCTACAGAAATATGCTCAAGTCACAATAATTGTAGGTGAACCTAAAAACAAAAATAACCTCCCTGATTGTGTGGTGGTTACACCAGCTCTTGGCGGCAAGTGGAAGACACAGTCGTGTGAGCTGAACCATGCAGCCTTTTGCAGACAACCATGCCCGCCGACCACCACCACAACTACAACCACAACCCCAAGTAAATTAGAGCAGCTTTAGACTGAACTCCTAGGTAACTTATTCTTTCAGGTCCACCCCCACCAACTATTATTGGGTTCAATGAGGACTGCAGTCTACCTAACACCCAATGCGACCTACTTAAAGGACTCAGGTGCGCAACAGACCGCTGCAGATGTAGCGGTGAACCAACATACGAATGGAGTACCACAGAGGAAAGATGTATTGAACCTCCAAGGATTGTGCTCACGTTCCTGGAGGACTGCAGTCAACCAAACACCACCTGCAACTCAACTCAACAGTTAATGTGCATGTCTCGTAGATGCATCTGCAGGCCATTCTTCGGAAACTGGAGCCAGCCAGACCTAATGTGCCTTAATATTGAACCCACGATCATCAACTACATGCAGACATGCCGCCCTGGAAAAAACCAAATCTGCAATGCTACAGAGAACACAAAATGCCTGAGCAACATCTGCCAATGTGATGCCGGCTTCCAGTGGAATGTGACTGGGTTTTGTGAGCCAATTCCTACCACCTACCACTCAAACGAGGAAGGAGACTGCAGCCAAGACTACCATGAATGCCTTCCGGACACCGGCTTGCAGTGTCAGAGTGGAGTCTGCAAGTGTGACGCTGGCATGGGTTATGTATGGAGTGATACAGCGCAGAAGTGCGAGAGTGCAGGCATCACATTCGCAGAGTTCAATGAATCCTGCAGCGCACCTATGACATTCTGCATTGTGGCCAAAAACCTGCAATGCCTCAATGACATCTGCGATTGTCCAACAACTGCTCCTTATGATCCAGTTCAAGATATGTGCGTGACACCAACAACGACTATGATGACAACAACATCAGCTAATGAGACAACAGTGCCAGCCAATCAGACTACAGTTTCTAGCGGATTGACAACATCTCAGACTGGAACAACAGTTACTGGAGGATCAACTCCTTCAGACAATGGGACCACAGTTTCTAGTGGATTCACAACATCAGACACAGGAACAACAGTCCCTGGAGGATCAACTGCTTCAGACAATGGTACCACAGTTTCTAGTGGATTGACAACATCTGACACTGGAACAACAGTTACTGGAGGATCAACTCCTTCAGACAATGGGACCACAGCTTCTAGTGGATTCACAACATCAGACACAGGAACAACAGTTCCTGGAGGGTCAACTCCTTCAGACAATGGTACCACAGTTTCTGGCGGATTGACAACATCAGACACTGGAACCACAGCACCTGGAGGGCCAACTGCTTCAAACAATGGCACTACAGTTTCTAGTGGATTGACAACATCAGACACTGTAACAACAGTTCCTGGAGGTTCAACTCCCTCAGACAACGGGACTACAGTTTCTAGTGGATTGA
Source organism: Sabatieria punctata (assembly GCA_030248155.1). Taxonomy (NCBI): domain Eukaryota; kingdom Metazoa; phylum Nematoda; class Chromadorea; order Araeolaimida; family Comesomatidae; genus Sabatieria; species Sabatieria punctata. Next base: position 109,112 of record JASANB010001706.1, read on the forward strand.
CAACATCAGACACTGTAACAACAGTTCCTGGAGGTTCAACTCCTTCAGACAACGGGACTACAGTTTCTAGTGGATTGACAACATCAGACACTGTAACAACAGTTCCTGGAGGTTCAACTCCTTCAGACAACGGGACTACAGTTTCTAGTGGATTGACAACATCAGACACTGCAACAACAGTTCCTGGAGGTTCAACTCCTTCAGACAATGGGACCACAGTTTCTAGTGGATTGACAACATCAGACACAGGAACAACAGTTCCTGGAGGATCAACTCCTTCAGACAATGGGACCACAGTTTCTAGTGTGTTGACAACTTTGGGGAGTGGAATAACAACTTCCGCAGGAACAGTGGCTTCACAGAATGGAACTACAGAATCAACTTCAGCAATGAGTGTAGGCAACGGAAGCACAGTTTCTGGAGGTTCAACAGTCTCAGACAATGGCAGCACAGTTCTTAGTGGGTTGACAACTTCAGAAAGTGGAATAACGACTTCTGCAGAAGCAGTAGCTTCACAGAATGGAACAACGGAAACAACTTTAGCAATGACTGCAGGCAATGGAACTACAGTTCCTGGAGGTTCAACAGCTTCAGACAATGGCACGACAGTTTCTGGTGGGTTGACAACTTCAGCAAGTGGAATAATGACTTCTGCAGGAATGGCAACTTCACAGAATGGAACCACAGAATCAACGCTGGCAATGACTACAGGCAATGGCACCACAGTTTCTAGTGGGTTGACTACATCAGGGAATGGAACAACAACTTCTGCAGGAACAGCAGCTTCAGAGAATGGCACTACAGGATCAACTTCAGTGATGGCTGCAGGCAATGGAACCACAGTTTCTGGAGGTTCAACAGCTTCAGGCAATGGCACCACAGTTTCTAGTGGGTTGACAACTTCAGGGAGTGGACTAGCGACTTCTCCAGGAACAGCAGCTTCACAGAATGGAACAACAGAATCAACTATGGTAATGGCTGCAGGCAATGGAAGCACCACAGTTGAATCAACAGTAGCAACAACGCCATCCAACCCTGTCTGGCCTGGTGACAGCTGTGGTGGAAATACAACATGCGTGGGAAACTCATTTTGCTTGAACTCACTGTGCACTTGTCCAGATTACATGCATATAGAGCTAGATAGCCTAAATCAAACGATTTGCGCTTTAAACTTCACTACTACTATTACTACTCCCGAAACCTCAACTGCAGGTTCCAGTGGCACCAGTGGATCGACTGCATCAGGGACCACTGCAGTATCCAACCCAGCCTTACCAGGCGAAAACTGCTCCTTGGGTGAAACATGTGTTGGGGGCTCTGTCTGCTCAGGCTCAATTTGCACATGCCCAGTTGGAACCTATGCTGAACTCAATAGCCAAAATCAAACCACATGTGTTTCAAATGTGACGATGACCAGTAGTACAGTTCAATCAGAATCATCGACTGCTGAACAAGCAACCACAACGATCGAACCATTCCCAGACTGGTCACCTCTGACAACGGTCAAGGGAACGCTATGCTATCACGTGACTGATGCTGACCTCACCTTTGACCAGGTCAATGGAGTTTGCACAAGCAAAGGGGCCGAAATGCTGTCTGTGCACAATGATGCTGAGCTACAAACCATATCACGTACGCTAGACATTTATTGGATTGTTGATATCCATGATAGTCAGCTGATTTTAGTGTGGTTGAGAGATGAAGTGTATTCATCAAAATTCATGAACGCAGACCCAGAGGTTCTATCCAAACGGATCACATGGTTGGGAATGAAAGATGGCAAGTTTGTGGATGGCACTGGAGTAGTGATTTCCAATTTTGCCTGTAAGATTCATGCTTACACACTGTGAAGCAAAATTAGTGGACAGAATTTCAGCTGGTGGAACAACAGGAGAGCCTTGCGTAGAAATGAGAAACACGGAAAATGCAGACTGGTACACAAAAGACTGTGATGCAAAGCGGCCTGGTGTTTGCTACCTCAACACTTGCCCAACCACCACATCAACCACAACGACCACTACATTAACTACAACTGATGCACAGTGTCAAAGCTGTCAATCACCCTATGGCCCGCTGCCTAATGGAGAATGTGGATATGTGTTAAGCAGTTCTACATGGCAAGCAGCCATAGATACTTGTGAAGAAGTGGACCAGGGTGGACTGTCGTCAATCTCCAGCCAAGAAGAGATGGATCAGATGACAGGTGATTCCTTTCAATTAACCACTGTGAACCAACTGACTAGTGTGAATTTCATTCAGCTTGGCTGCAAAGTCAGCCAGAAGGCAGTTTCGGCAGTTCAGACAGACTGACATGGATTGGACTCAGTGACAAAACTGTTGATGGAACCTTTGAGTTTTATGACGGATCAGGCTCAGGCTACAACAACTGGGGTGCTGGTATGTAAACCAAGTTTGTGCAAAGCTTTCAGAGACGCGAATGTGCTTATAGGAGAGCCAGTAAACCAAGCTGGATCAACAGATTGTACAGTTATAGCTGTTACTTCAAACGGAACATGGAAAACAGAATCATGCGATGCTAGCCATGCTGCATTCTGCAGACAGCCATGTCCTCAAACCACTACTACAACCAGCACAACAACAACAACTCCAAGTAATGCGTTAAGCCTGATTTCGCCTAGATTTCACATCAAACTGAGCATACTAGCACATCATGCATGAAGGATGTCTGAAGTAACAAAGAGATGGATTATGCAAAACGCTATTAGGTTGCATAGTTAATCTGAATCGTTTCCTCTTTTTTGTTTCTCTTCTCTATCGCTATAGTTTCAGCTACCAGCAATCAAGCAGGTTCAAACGGCGGCGGGGGCGGCAAACAACCAGGTTCTGAAAGTAAATACCTAATTTGGCAGATTTACTGGGTTTATTCTCTTCTTATTAACCTTTTATGGAGCCTGAAATCGCTGCCTGTCTAGCCAAGCTTTTTTGTATCTGTATGACAAAAGACTACTACACTTCTACTCATCAGAGTATCACAACAGCAAAAGCAAGACAAACAGGCCATACAGGTTTTATGGCCTAAACCTATGTCTTATGCCTTGACTAATTGCTCTGCAGCCAGATGGATCAAACGGCGATGATTATCACGTTAAATGTATAATTTCCAGGCGTAAAATCAGGAACCGACCCCAGATTGAAATAAATACTTTTAATGATCATTACTAATTATAAATTAACAAGTTTCATCGATAAATATCGATTATCGAATATTTTTTGGCAAAATTCCAAAATTCCAAAATCGTCCAAAATGGTCATGTTATATATAATTTAAAATCCCGTCATCTGACGAGTCTAATGATCACTACATCAGCATAGGGCATGTGGGCACCACACTGATGCGCCCCTAGGGGTACTTATCACTATACTGATGCGTCCCCTAGGGGTACTTTTATGTTTTTAAAACAGGCCCTCCGGAGCGTGCCTTGTACTGATGTGTCCCCTAGGGGTACTTTTATGTTTTTAAACCAGGCCCTCTGGAGCGTGCCTATACTGATGCGTCTCTAGCGGTACTTTTAAATTTGGCAAAACAGGCCTCCCGGGGCGTGCCCTATGCTGATTTAGTGATCATTAGACTCGTCAGGCGAAGAGCTTTCAAATGATATATAACATGACCATTTTGGCCGATTTTGGAATTTTGCCAAAAAATAATCAATGTTTATCGATAAAACTTGTTAATTTACAATAAGTAATGATCATAAAAAGTAATAATATTAATCTGGGACCGGTTCCTGATTTTACGCCCGGAAACTATACATTTACCATAATCACAATTTGGATTCTCTTCCCATTGCACTGTATTTCTGCACTTCTTAACTGTTGACTCTATCCTCTAAAGCTTTCAACTTTGTCATTGCACAAGCATTTTACTACTTTTTTACGTTTCATTAAAATTTAAACCTACAGCAGAGTTAGAGATGTTCATGGGCCGACTCGGCTATATCATTGGAGATTTTGGCTTACCTGCGTCTCAAAAGACACCAAACACCTTCAACAAGCCTGTCAGGCCAAAACTAATCGACCCATGCACATCCCTAGGTAATGGTATATTGCTGTTTAATAAGCTTTATTTTAGCACCACCACCAGCAACGGTCCTTGACTACAATGAAAACTGCACTGTGGAGAATACCGTGTGCAGCGTGCAAAAAGGCCTGATGTGCAGTGGAGGGGTTTGCAAATGTTCGGGAGCTCCCACATATGTGTACAGCACAACAGAGAAGAAATGCATCGTGCCTCCAAGACAACAGTTGACATATTTGGAAGACTGCTCAAAACCGAACACCACATGTAACTACACTCAGGTACTGCAGTGCACAGGTGATCTATGCATCTGCCAACCATACTACAAAACATGGAACGCAACGCTGCAAAAGTGCGTTAACCTTCCACCGAAGATCATACAGTACAACGAGTCTTGTACTCCCTACAAAAATGAACAGTGCTATCAGCTCGAAAAGACCAGCTGCAGAAACGGCAATTGCCTCTGTGCACCATACTATCAGGAATGGGATCCCAATTTCTTGATCTGCCGAACACTGCCAGCAACCATCAAAAATTACATGGAGACTTGTGCCACTAGTCAAAATGAAAAGTGCAACACAACTCAAGATACATCATGCACTGGGGGCAAATGCGTATGCAGCAGTGGATTCCAATTCAATGGAGAAATCTGCGAACCGATCCCAACTACCTATCTGACAAATGGTGAAACTGGCTGCGACCAGAGTTACAAAGAGTGCCTTCCCGACAGCGACTTGTCATGCAACTCTGGTGTTTGTCAGTGCAACATTCTCTTTGGCTTTGTCTGGTATGAACAAGTCAAAAAATGTTTGGCAGGTGGCCTCACCTTTGTGGAATACAATGAAACCTGCGGAGGAACGTCTTTCTGCAACAGTGCAAAAGGTCTCCAGTGCATGAATGATGTATGCGACTGCCCAGCTAATGCACCATATGACCCAACTCTTGATAAGTGTTCTGGACCAACCAGCTCATCAGGCCAGGTTTCATCGACCACAGCAGCAACAAACTTAAGCATTACAACTAGCTCAACTGCAGCAGGAACAACTATTGCTACAACAGGAACAACAGCAACTGGTTCAACCAGTACTGGGACAACTGCTAGCCAAACCACAGCAGGCACTGCAGGAAATCAAACATCTGCACACTATCAAGAAAGTTGCAGCAGTTTGCAGTGTGATGAAGATGAAGACTTAACTTGCGATGCAAAAACGCAGCTGTGCGTGTGCGATCCAACAATGTACTTTGATTCAGATGTCAACATGTGTGTGCTTGGAGTGACAACTCAACCAGACAACACAACAACAGCAGCCAGCGGTACAACAGCTGTCCTAACTGATGCCACTGCTGCCGGAAGTACCATTTCTGCTGGAACTAGCCAGACAACTGGTATTGCCGGAAATGGAAGCACTCCTTCAGCCGGAACTGGCCAGACAACTGGAATTGCTGGAACTGGAAGCACTGCTTCAGCTGGAACCAACCAGACAACTCGAGCTGCTGGAACCGGAAGCACTGCTACAGCTGGAACCGGCCAGACAACTGGAGCTGTTGGAACCGGAAGCACTCCCTCAGCCGGAACTGGCCAGATAACTGGAATTGCTGGAACCGGAAGCACTGTTTCAGCTGGAACTGGCCAGACAACTGGAACTGCTGGAACTGGAAGCACTGTTTCAGCTGGAACTGGCCAGACAACTGGAGCTGCTGGAACTGGAAGCACTGTTTCAGCCAGAACTGGCCAGACAACTGGAACTGCTGGAACTGGAAGCACTGTTTCAGCCAGAACTGGCCAGACAACTGGAACTGCTGGAACTGGAAGCACTGTTTCAGCTGGAACTGGCCAGACAACTGGAGCTGCTGGAACTGGAAGCACTGTTTCAGCCGGAACTGGCCAGACAACTGGAGCTGCTGGAACTGGTAGCACTGCTTCTGCTGGAACCGGCCAGTCAACTGAAGCTGCTGGAACTGGAAGCACTGCTACAGCCGGAACCGGCCAGACAACTGAAGCTGCTGGAACTGGAAGCACTGCTACAGCCGGAACTGGCCAGACAAGTGGAGCTGCTGGAACAGGAAGCACTGTTTCAGCTGGAACTGGCCAGACAACTGGAGCTGCTGGAACTGGAAGCACTGTTTCAGCCAGAACTGGCCAGACAACTGAAGCTGCTGGAACTGGAAGTACTGTTTCAGCCGGAACTGGCCAGACAACTGGAGTTGCCGGAACCGGAAGCACTGCTACAGCCGGAACCAGTCAGACAACTGAAGCGGCTGGAACTGGTAGCACTGCTTCTGCTGGAACCGGGCAGATAACTGGAGATGCTGAAACCGGAAGCACTGCTTCAGGCGGAACTGGAGAGACAACTGCAGTTAGTGGATCTGAAGGTACATCTGCAAGTGGGAAAACAACTGGAAGTACACCTGTTGCTGCAACTACTGACCGTTCCACTACTGGTAGTGATTCGACAACCCCTTGGTGGAAGAACTGGGTAAAAACAACAGCAGAGGGGGCAGCTGGCAGCACTGCTAGTGTACCATCAGGAGCAGGGGAAATATATGACAGCAGTACCTCAGCAGCATCAACAGTAAGTAACAGTGGAGCAACTGAAGAAACTACAACCAATAAGGGAACAACACCTTGGTGGAATAAGTTCCTCAACAAGAATGAATCTGCTGAAAGCAGCACTCAATCTGCAGCGGGACTTAGCACTACTGAGAATGTGGGCTCTACAACCCAGGAGGGTAGTAGCACTGATGACAGTGGCCAAAGTGTTGGCTCAACTCAGGCAAATGGTGGCGACACAACTGTTAAAGCAACAACAGGGTGGTGGAACAAATGGGTGAAAACAACTGGAAATGGCACCACTGAATCTGGAACCACCAATTCTGGTCCTGGTGGGGTAGAAGTAAATCCAGCTGGTACACTTGGAGTTTCAAGTGGTTCAACTGCTGAAACCCAGGATCCAAATGTGATTACAGGTTCAGAGCAGACAACTGAGAAGGTTACCACATCTGGCGATTCTGGTCCTGGTGGGATAGAAGTAAACCCAGCTGGTACACTTGGAGTTTCAAGTGGTTCAACTGCTGGAACGCAGGATCCAAAAATGATTACAGCTTCAGAGCAGACAACTAAGAAGGCCACTACAACATCATCTACAACAACAACATCCACAACCACTACCCCCAATCCTTGTATGTTCTACGCACAACCAAGCCGCTAAGGTGTTAAAAACAAATGTTTTAGTCAGTTGTCCTCCAGATAGTGAATGGCAGTCCGTTCCTGGAGATACAACAGCAGAGATAAGCTGTCCTGGCGGCAAGGCTTACCGCCAATGTGCTTCAAATGGAACATGGTCAGACACGGTTGATGCCTCCAGTTGCATTGCATTCGTTTATGAGAGCTGTGAAAATAGTGAAACGTGCTCAGACAAATCAGTATGCAAAACAGATGACGATGGCAAAAAGAAATGCCTGTGTGAATTACCACTGGAAGGCAAGTTTGAAGACAAACTTGCTCGATCAATCTGTGTGCTCACAACTGCATCACCTGGTGAATCGTGCGCAGAAGCCCAAGCTTGTCTGGGTGAATCTAACTGCGTGAACAGTCAGTGCCAGTGTCAGTCAGGAATGGTTCAAACGACTGATCAGGCCACTGGAGAGAAACACTGTGTCCTACGTATGCTACAAATAACACAGGTCAATTGATTTAAGTTTGATCCTGTTTTAGCATCAATTTGTGGACCAGGTGAGAGTATGGTAGATGGAATGTGCATGTATCTGCCTATGCAGACAGCAGGCTTTTTGGAAGCTGTACAACAGTGTCCTGCTGGCAGCTCACTGATCACTCCAAAGACTGCCGAAAGCTGGAATCAGTTCCAACAGTCTAGGTACATGTGTGTCTTTGATAGCCAGTAGCAGCCTTGCCAATTACAGGTGCAGGCAGGAATGCACCATTGCTCAAAAACAGCATTTCTCAGTGTGTATACATATTTTGTGGTAATTTCTAGATTGAAACTTATCCCAACAAATACAAACCTTGAACATATCTGGATTGGCTTAAGTTACAACCTCCAAACACTGAAGTACACTTGGGCCGATGGAACCATCTATGACGGTTCCACAGATTTCTTGCCTGATACATTCCGACTGTCTTTGAACAAGCGTTACCCCTATGCACATGCCACTGAATACAAGCATTGTGTGGTGAGTTCAGCAAACTACAGCTACGAATGGATGTTTCAAGACTGCAAAGCTGATGGCTATTATCCTGCGTGTCACTCCGACCCCAGTGAGCATCGTTTCACTTTTTTTCTCCAAACACCATGCACTCTGCTTCAGATTGGTGTCCAAAAGATGGTGTCTGGTCCACCACAGTTGAGAATGCATATGCGCAAACTGCATGCACTGGAGGAACTCTGTACCGCAAGTGTGACCCTGATGGCAAATGGGCTCTGCCTATCTCCTCTGGTTGCAAGGCATACGCAAATGAAGACTGCACCTATATGCAAACCTGTCACAATTCATCGCTATGCACACAGCAAGCTGACGGGACCAGGCTGTGCACCTGTCCACCAGGCAGTCTTGCGCAGTTGAGCCCAGCACTAAACAAAACTATCTGTGCCCCTGCACTATCTTGGCCTGGCGAAACCTGTGCCCGTGGTGAATTGTGCCAAGCTGATTCTCTATGCTCAGATTCAGTGTGCACATGTCCCATCGGAATGCACACCGAACAGGACAGCCAAGACCGATCGATCTGCGTTCCAACCAAATCCTATGTGAATGAGTTCTGCAACGCCAATCAAGCCTGCAGTGGTGGATCAACATGCTTGGCTGGATTGACCTGCAAATGTGGCGAGGGCCTTAAAGAGGAGGAAGACGCAAATCTACAAAAAACTATTTGCATTACTGCTGCCTATTGCAACCTTGAAAACGCTGAAGGTAGACAGTGGGAAAAAACCAAGGAAGGAGAAACGGCAACTGCAAATTGTGATCTGACTGATCCCGCTAAAGGAACCATGACCAGAAAATGTGACTCCTCCGGAAGCTGGGAGTCAGTTGATGCCAGCCAGTGCAAGGCTTTGGTTGATGAAAGCTGTCGTCTAAACCAGCAGTGTGCTGGAGGGTCCACTTGTCAGTCAAATGTATGCAGTTGTGGAGCCGGTCAACAGAAAACAGAATTCAAGACATGTGTTCCTGCAGAAGCATATGTCGACCAGTCATGCTCGGATGGGCAGGTCTGCATGGGTGACAGCTCATGTATTGACGGAACATGTCAGTGCGCTGCAGACAAAGTGACCAGTGCAGTCACTGGTGAATCGCACCAGATCTGTGTGCCAAGTAAACGTTCAGCCACTTTTCAGTAGCTTTGATCAAAACTGTTTCAGCACCAAGTTGTGGACCTGCTGAGGAACTAGTCGATGGAAAGTGTGTGATTAAAGATTTGCCACAAAGTGCTTGGTCAGCAGCCAAAACTATGTGTGAAAATAATGCCACTTCTTTGGCTATACTCAAAACTAGTGCACAGTGGACCAAAATGCAGCAATTGAGGTAAATGCTGTGTGAAGATTGCAGGCTAATAATGATGGTGTACTCAGACTGGACGCTATAAACAATGGTGGAAGTGCGTTTGAGAAGATTTGGCTGGGACTGTGGTATCATAAAGATGAAAGTAGATTTGTCTGGGCAGACGGCACCATACTTGACGTTGATAATGACTGGACGCAGTGGGGAGGAGGTGCCCCAGACACATCCAATGGTGACTGTGCAGCCAGCTTGAAAGATGACAGTTATGATTGGACATTCACCAACTGTGACCGAGATGATTTGAACGGTCTTTGCTACCAGTCACCAAGTGAGTCAGGTCATTTTCTAACTCCTCTCTATGAGTGACCTTGCAGAGCACTGTGCAGCAGACGGGCTATGGAAAATAACGCCAGCTGGTAAGCTGGCAACAACCCTGTGCGAAGGTGGAGAGAAGTACAGGCAGTGTGGCGTCGATGCCAAATGGGGTGAGATAAATGCTGCAAATTGTCTTGCCTACCCTGATGAGAAGTGCACATATGGAGATGAATGTCAACATCAGAGCAGTTGCATTACAATATCAGGAGAAAGCGACAAATACTGCAAATGTCCAGTAGGATATAAGACGGTTCCATCAGGGCAGAAATGGACCTGTGTACCAAAGCTGGCCTATGTTGGAGAGTCTTGCGCAGCTTATGAGCAGTGCCAAGGGAAGTCTGTCTGCAATGGTCAAGTGTGCTACTGTCCAAGTGGCAAAAAGTCCAAGTACAGCCAGTCCCTGCAAAAATACACCTGTGTGCCTGAGCTGGCCTATGTCGGTGAATCATGTGCTGATGGAGAAGCTTGTCAAGGAAATTCGCTCTGCGAGTTGGGGACATGCCAGTGTCCAGAAAATCGAAAGCCTCAGATTGACTATTCCAACTACAAATTCGTTTGCGTTCCTGGAGACTCATATGCCGGAGGTTCTTGTGCCATTGGCCAAACCTGTCTTGGTGGTTCAGAATGCAGTGAACTCACTTGCAAGTGCCCTGTTGGAAAAGTTGCAGAGGTGGACATTTTGCTGGGCGAAAAGGTTTGCGTTCCAGAGAAGGTAGCTCCAGGGATTTCATGCAGGCATGGAGAGATATGTCTGGGTGGTTCCGAGTGCACCCCAACAACTGGTGTATGCACATGTCCTTTGAAGTGGCCCAAGGTTGCAGATGGCAAATGCATAGTCGGCCATGTCTACATAGCGGAGAAATGTGATCAGAGAATATTTTGTCATCCTATCACCAAGTCTACATGCTATGCTGGCCGGTGCACATGCTTGCATCCGCGATGGGTTGACAACTCATGGGGTGTCTGTCGCACAAATAAATCACTTGGAGAGGGGACCGTTCCTAAGGGAAGCATGTGCATCAACCATCTATCATGCATTCCAGAACAGCGGACTGTCTGTGACAGACAAGTCTGTACATGCGTTGGAGGTCGCACCTTCAGAGAAGGCAAATGCATGAGCCCTTATGAGTGCACCAATCCTGAGCACACCTACTTCCCAACTGAAAATTCGTGTCGTATGTCCAGATCTGGAGAGGAATGCACTGACAAGTGCGAGCCATACTTTATGATGTGTATCGATGGGGAGTGTAGGTTACCAAAAGCTGGCGAACCATGCAAAGATGTCTGTTTCGATGACCCATCTATGGAATGTATTCACAAGGGACATGATCTGGTATGTCATCTCTCTTGTTCTGCAACAAGGTGAATTTTGTTTTTCAGGTCCGCATGTGTCACTGCAGAGACCACTTTGACTATGTTGACAGTAACCGAACCTGTGTGGAACATTTGCAGCATCCAGGTGAGCCTTGTGCGCCACTGACCTTCACCTGTTCCTATGGTTCCATTTGCGACTTCAACCAACGTATCCCTACATGCGAGTGTCCACTGGGTAAGGACAGTACTCTGATGGCTGGAACAACAGACCAAATGGAATGCACCACCAAACTCAGTGTTGTCAGTAAGTGATCTAGTGAAATTCATTTGACATAGCAAACTACTTCTTAGCTGAAAGCTGCGCTAATGGTGAAATCTGTACACTGAACTCAGTCTGCAATGAAACATCTGGAGTGTGTGTTTGCCCACGTGGTACATTCCGCAATGGAACTCATTGCGAAATCCGTGAGTCTTCCATATGGCAACGAAAATGTGATGTAACAAGACTTGACTTCAGTGTACTGTGAGCAACAGTCGCCATGGCGAATGACAAGAGCACAAACAACAGCAGAAATGACATGCCCAACTGGACAGCTTGGTAGGAAACGATGCAGGAGATTGACAAAAAGGCATGAAACTGAAGCATATGTTTAGGAAAACGCTTCAGAAAGTGTAACGACAATGGAACACATAGTCAATGGGAGCAGCAAAGAGACATTTGCATTGCACCACCAGTGTCAAACTTGAATGCTTTTGTGAGCTCTACCTTACATTCTACCAGAATCGCAGAATTGCAGAGCACTCAAAAGTGCCTTTCTGTTTCATCAAAATTGAATAACACACTATCTATGACCAGATATTTCTTGGCTGTTACTTATATCTTTAGGTCAAAACCACATTCCAGTACTACAAAGATGACCCAGCAGCATGTGAAATTGTTATGGACGTGTACATAGCTTTCATAGAAAGAATGGGATCTCAAAGTGAAGCAGGTTCAATGATGGATGCCTTTGAAATCATGACTCAGGAATGCCCCAAGCCTCAAATTGCTGCAGCCCAATCTGATGAGGTGGAACGTAAGCTCGCCAATGTATATGTTACATAGTTCTTTAACAATTAACACGCAAATTCAACAGCAAAGTTTCAGAAGTACATGCAACTAATGGCAGCTTTGCTGCGAGATGACAAGCGAGCAATGATAGAAGCAAGTGCCCAGTCAGCCACTGACCTGGCATTTATCAATGAAGCCGTGGCAGCATCGCTGATGGGTCGGTTTCTGGATGAGTCTTTCAGGAAGTATGACCATGAAGGCTTCCTGAAGTATGGCGAACGGAAGCGCACCTTTGAAGTGCCAGGAATGAGTAGGTCACTTCAAATGACCTGTTCACTACTGAATTAATTCAAACTTTCAGAAATTGAGAATCACATTATCCGCCCAGGTCAAGGTACTGAAGCCAGCACCACACTCAATCGCACTCAGTGCAAAATGACTACAGATCACTTGCGATCGCCTGGTATGGCCAGACTTAGGTCAACAGGTAGTATAGATTTCAAACATTTAGGCTTGTTGTCCCACAAGGATAGGTTCTCACTCACTTGCATCATGACCAAACTGAAGGTTCCCCTTTCGATTGACATTAACGTGCCAGCTGGTTCAAAACTGGAAGTAATACCAGATGTAATCTCAGCAGTGACATCACTGAACATGGCTTCTACCCGTGATGTCATAATCACCCTGATGTTTACTGTCGATCGTGTAGGATTGTAACTGAAGATCAGAGATTTTTGTTGATGTCATCTAGCTTTCAGCTCGCACCTGAGAAGAATTTCCATTGTGGATGGCTGGAACGACATCCAACCTCTGAGACTGCGTAAGCTGTTGTTTGTTTGCTCCGCCTGCAGCCATTTTCTTAATGTGACTTTTCGCTCATCCTCTAGGCGTTTTGTCACAACAGGCTGCTCGGTGCAAAAGGTCTATGGGTTCAACGTGTACTGCATGTGCACTCATACAACCAACTACGTCGTAGTCATGCAGGAGGACCCAATCCCTGTAAGCGATTCAGCTTAGTGAAGTTACACTGTGATTCAGCGACACCAATCCTAAATTCAGGAGCCATCAAAACACTGGGACATTTTGAAATGGCTCATGACTGTACTGCTGATCATATCCATCCTATTCCTAATCATTACGATCGCCGTTTTGCTTTACATTCGGTATGTAAGACATGAATTTGCATATGACGGTGCACACAGGCCAGTTACAGCAACATGCTAACTCAGCGAATTTACATTTTGCGCAACATGTGCTTCAGTCTGTTGGCGTGGCAGATCTTGTTCCTGGTGTTGCTGCACACCAATTTTGAGGATGTATGGGAGATGTGGAGATGTGAATCAGTTAAAAATTGACCGTTCTAGACAGCCTGCAAGATCTCGGCATTGCTGCTGCATCTATTTCTGCTGGCAGTCTTTGGATGGAAGTTTAACCTTGGAGTCAGTCTTGCTGTACTGCTCAATAGCAGTCCTGATGTGGGTTTGCATAGACTAATCGAAGCGGTCTACGCTGTCAAATGACTTATAGGAGGTCCTGGTCAAAAAACCACCTTCCATCATCTATTTGTTCATTGGATACATTCTGCCAGTCTGCGCTGTGGCTGTATGTGGAGCTGTTGCATGGGACTACTATGGTCCAAACGCGCACACAGTGTAAGCGACAGTTAAAAAATCGCCTAACACAGCTTTCTTCAGCTTGCCCTCTTTTTTCAGTTGCTGGGTCGATGATACAAGCTGGTTGCCTTACATGGCGTTCATACCGATCTTGTTCATTGTTGCGGTAAGATCGACTGTGTGCATACATGTCCCGGAAAAATCCAGACGGGGGTCTGGAGGTCTCAGGGCGAGATAGTGATGCAACCGGGAGCGGAATACCGGGATTTGGGAAAACTGGGATTACCGGGAGATGAGAATACCGGGAAAAACCGGGATTACCGGGAAATCGATCAAAACGCATGCAGCATGTTCGTCCCTAACATCCGGTTTTAGCTATTGATACCATTTCTAGTCGGTTTTCTTAAGGATTCTCTCTCATTACGGGCTAAACTACATACAGTACACTGCGAGATCAGATTTATGTTGAATGGGTTAGTGAGTTTGGCAGCACCAGGCAGCTCGTGTCAATTGGACCAAAAAAGTTGTGTAAGAAAAGAATAGCCAATCAATGAGTGGCTTTGTTCAATTGAAGGCCTTTATAAAGTTGGAAATACAGAACATAACGCTTACGGTCTAAACCAATATAAACATATTTCGAACAAAAGGAAAAGCTGCAAAAGATGGCTGTTCGCTCAAATTGAGCAAGGAGCAGTCATTTGAAAACTCATTCAAACTTTTGCGTAACGCTGGTACTGATAAAACAAAGTTGGGTATACAGTAGAGATGTCACTGAAATCTGAAATACAAAGCATCTGAAAAAACTGTCAATACAGTGGTGCCTAGTCAATATGTCCCTCGTTAATATGGTTCCCTCGATTATATGGCCAGCTAGCTGGTGTACCTATTCTTTCGCCTACAATGGAAAGCATAGTGATTTATGATCTGTTAATATGGCGATTTCGATAATATGGCCATTTGAGCCTTGTCCCGATTACTGTGGATCAGGTATACCTGTACCTGTACCTGATTATCAGGTAGATTTGCAATACCCACCCGATACCTACCTGATACCTGATCGGGTATTTTCGAACTGTACCTACCTGATTTTGGGTATTTTTGGACTGAAACAGGTACAGGTATCAGGTACAAACAGAAGGCATCAAATGGTAGTTTACGACCGATTTGTTCATTAAAAAACCGTGTAAGAAGGCTAATTTTTCAAAATTTTCTCGCCCTGAGCCCAACCAGACCTCTTCAGACTACAATACCTCCTAATTTCTGTTAATACTATACTCAATATGCTTTCAAGAGCGTTTTTCAAGCTAATTTTGTTAAAATTTTCTCGCCCTGATTGGGCCGTGGCTCAACCAGAGATCTAAAAATTTAATACTTTCTTTTTCAAAATCCTGAGTAAACCAATGAGTAAACGGAAACACAAATAGGGACATACTGTATGGGTAAAAAGTGGTTACGAGAAGTCTTACTTTAAGTTGCAAAGATAAACCACCAGAGATAGATCTACAAAGCGATTCGGAACCCCGGTGATATTTTGAGAGTGGGTTTTTAGCATTTTGTGCAGTTTCATAAGGAAAAAATCCTAAAATGACTAGAACTAATCTGAATTTAGCTGCCTTTTGAGCCTAAATTGGTAGATTGAGCGATTTTTCGGCTAAAATCCGGATTTTAACTTTTTATTTTAAAATACCTGATACCTAATACCTGATACCTGTATTTTTGTCAATACCTACCTATACCTGATACCTGATTGGGTATTTTTGAAATACCTGTACCTGATACCTGATATTAAGTACTTTTCCAATACCTGCCCACAATAGTCCCGATGTGGCCATATTAACGAGGCACCACTGTACTGCTATAAAATATATTTCCCGGTATTCCCGGTAGTAGAGAATGTGCAAACCGGGAGTGAAAATACCGGGAATTCCCGGTTCTTGAGGAAATACCAGGATCCCGGTCGCATCACTAGCGAGAGGCCCAAAAAAGTCTGTTTGGTCTTAGAAAAGCGAAAATTTTCTCCCTCTAGGACAGGGATGTGAGGTGGGAAAAAAACACCGGAAAAAAACTGTTTTTTTCCGGAAAAAAACCGGTTTTTTTCCTAAGGGTCGGAAAAAAACATAAATCGCGGAAAAAAACTCAAGCTAAAAATAGCTAATTTACGTCATTTTTCGTTTAAAAAATGGACTTTTGCTATGTATAATAGGCCATACTGACTCAAAACTGTTAGAAAAACAACAAAAAAGACCAAATTTGGCATGAAAAAACAAAAATGCAAACTGCTGTAAGAAAATTTGCATATAGCGTTATTTATGGAACCTGTCAGGCACTGTTTCATGCCTGTTTCGTGATTTATATCAATGTAACACGTGTATTTCTGGTCTAACAAGACTGAGGAAGGCGCTAGAAAGCGTTAGGAATCATAAAACCAGCCTAGGATACTCAGAACTTGGGCTGGAGTTTTTTTCCGCGATTTAGAAAAAAAACCGGAAAAAAACTGGAAAAAAACAGGCCGAGGTTTTTTTCGGAAAAATATACAACCCTGCTCTAGGATGGGGTGGGGGAGGTGGTATTGCCAGCGAGGGTAGAGGTAAACCCCTAACCGCGGCCCATGTATGACTGGGTGTAGGGTATCAGCCCTAGTGTAAGTACCACACATTTACCAAATAGCGGCTGCCCATAAACAGTGGGGAAATAAAGTAACATGACACCGATGCCACGGTATAGATGATGAAAGAAATGTGCATATAACCCGTCCGTCTAGTCTGTATAATCATTGTTTGTTAGTGTAGTTACTATAAACTCCTTCATTTTGGTGCCGAGACCCGGGATTGAATTGTTGTGCTGTGTTTCGCGTGTCCCAACTCACTCACTCACTCACTCACTCACTCACTCACTCACTCACTCACTCACTCACTCACTCACTCACTCACTCACTCACTCACTCACTCACTCACTCACTCACTCACTCACTCACTCACTCACTCACTCACTCACTCACTCACTCACTCACTCACTCACTCACTCACTCACTCACTCACTCACTCACTCACTCACTCACTCACCCTCATGTCTCAAGTTCTACTGTTCCGATGTTCACTCCGATGTTGTCTCAACTCATCTCAACCCCATCATGTGCACCCTCATCAATTCTCCGTTCGTTCACCTCACTCAACCCCCACCGCATGCAGCCTCCTCGATTCCTGTTCAACCGCGTTTCCGTCTCCCGACTCCACCCCATTTCTCCGTCTGCGGGCAGGATCAGGGTCGCCGCAAAGCGTTTCTCCCATGGTTTCTCTCGTCTTCACTCATCACCCCGATGCTTAGCTTCACTCATCACCGCCTTTTTTGTCACCCCGTACTCAAGTCCCGTGCTCAAGTTCATCGTCAACCCGTTCCCAGTTCTCGAGGTTCCTGCTCTCTTACTTTCTTGTGTTTCTGGACGATCGTCAGGCGCAGATGTAGCCCCGATTCAACCACGACGCTCGTCCAAGGGGGAGTGATGAAAGAAATGTGCATATAACCCGTCCGTCTAGTCTGTATAATCATTGTTTGTTAGTGTAGTTACTATAAACTCCTTCAATAGCTACAAGTGGAAAGCAGCAAAAACCGTTTACCAGAATGGTCATAACTTTAAATAACGCAACTTCGAATCAGAGTTTTGCCTTTCACTGCTTTGCTCGCTGCCTCGCCATGTATAATTTTTCCGGCCAATCACTTCCCTTGGAACAATGTCATTTAGTGGTGACCACTTACATGCTTTACTTGACCAGTAAAGCGCATTTAGTAGCGGTACTACGTAGGGTAGTACTACTGGTACCACAATTATACATTGTACGTAGTATCACACATGGGACAGAACAACGGGTTGGGGTAGTCAAACACCGAAAATTCTACGGATTTTGGAGGGATCGCGAGCATTTTTGGGTGGTTTGGTGGGTTCAGGAAGAATAGTCTGTTTCAGGCGGGTGGTTGGGTCAAACCCAAGTTGGGAGTGGGTAAACCCTCAGACCGCGGCCCATGTATACATACTCGTACGTTCGGGTAGCACGGAA
Source organism: Sabatieria punctata (assembly GCA_030248155.1). Taxonomy (NCBI): domain Eukaryota; kingdom Metazoa; phylum Nematoda; class Chromadorea; order Araeolaimida; family Comesomatidae; genus Sabatieria; species Sabatieria punctata. The sequence continues at coordinate 127,064 of JASANB010001706.1, forward strand.
CGAAGGTATATTCCAGCAACCATCGCTTTTTGGACCTGTGCTATTTATAGTTCTGTAGAAAAAGATCGTCTGCCGACCTTTCTGTAGGAAAGCTCGTTTAAAGTATGAAACGGGCCCAGACGCAGCGCGAGATCTTTCCGCCGGCGACAAAAATCTACAAGAATGTAGTTAAAAATTGAACTATTTTTTGTCGCCGGCTTTTTTTATATTGAATTTTCAATGGCAGGAATGTGTAAATGATATCGTTTTAGTGCGAAACCACTATAACAATGCAGGAGAACGCTCAACCGGCGGAAAATTTAGAAAAAGCTCGCAAAAATGTCTGTTGAACAGAAAATTTTTATGTACATACACGGAGCGACAGTTTTTCTACAGAAAAGTCGCATGGCGACTTTTTTCAACACGAGTAACACGAGTATGAATCCACCTTTATGGTACAAGTGCTTCAAAAAGAAATAGTGTAGTGATAATTGTACCCCTGAAATTGCCGAACGTATGAGTACCGGTACGCGGACTACCCTTACCCACCATCAAGTACTGGTACCAGATAACCCATTTTAGCGACTGACTGTACAGTAGAAACCTAGGAAAGCATACGGTTTTCGATCAACCACGGAAACTCACAAACGGACCAGAGCTAAGCCTTAATTGGCTGCCTTACTTACATTTCGGCGGCCAGCAGCAATTAGGTCACGAAACGCCCTATCCTTAAACACAGCCAGCCCTCAAACTAATTTCCGTGGCTCACGGAAAATCTTATGCTTTCCGTGGTTTGCACTGCATGTAAGGACTCAGCCATTTCAGTTTGACATGCTCTTCGTGCTGGCGGCATGTGCAAGCTTCGGCAACATTTCACGTCTTATGCCCGGTCATCTCTACGTGAAGAGTGTAACGTAAGTTGTTGAAATCTTGAATACAACTCACCCAAGTAAGTTGTTGGTTTTACAGAGGCACCTGGGTGTTCCTGCTGGTCATCACGCCCATTCTGGCTGTCTGCTGGATTGCGGCCTTCTTGTTTTACATGGTGGACCTTGATGAGGACGTCTATTGGACCATGCGATACATCTTTGCCATCTTGAACGGTTTCGAAGGAGTCATCATCTTCTTCTTGGTGGTCATCTTCAACCAAGAGGTCAGATTAACACTTGGGAACAACACCTAACTACTGTTGATTGGGTATACCGAACCCATACCGAAAATTGGGTATTATTGGAAAAACCTACCCAATAAATACCTACCGATTCCAGGCATTTGCATTGCAAACCCGGTATACCGATTATTTTGGAAATACCCAGGTATTTGGGTCGAAAATTCCCTGCGATCTCATTGTTTTCGTTGTAACACGACATTTTTACGCACGCAAAAGTTCATTTTATTAGCGATATCCTCTTCCTAAATGTCGAATTTGAAGGATTTTTGGTCCGCTGACCTACCTTCTGTTCTGTCCCAACAAAGTTTCATTGTTGCTAGAAACCACTAGTGTAGTTTGGAGTAACTTCATACTGCTTTTATCAATCAAATCTGTATGTATCTACCGATATTGTACATTGATATACAGTACTTTCGTTTTGTCATTGTTCGTTAGATCTTATTACTGCATGTACATACATTGCAGGCCTTAAAACTACGGCACTTATGGAGACATTTCTCTTAGCCCAGATCATTTATACAATCGATTTTCGCCTGAGTAAAACCCAAAATAATATTTGAAATTGCTAAAAACTAATAAACACCATGGTTTTCGATGAATTTCCTAGCCTCTGGCCTGGCAAATGCCTAAATTCTTACCCTTTAACCTTGGAAATTCTTTGTGTTTCGACTTTGCAAAACGTTTCACAAAATACCGAAAATACCGGTATTTTTTCGAATACCTATCTATCATACCGAACCGATTCTTGGCTATGCCGAAAAATACCTACCCATAGCGAACGATCCCTGAAAATTCGATATCCAAACAATAGTACACCAAACGTGAGTACTACATAAGCATACGCGTTCCAGGTACTACTGTTCGAGTATACCCTACCCATCATACCCATACCTGAAACTGGGCATTTTTAGCAAAACTACTGAAATTGGGTCTAAAATCGCGCAAACTTGCACGTTTATCTCTATAAAAGCTGTGCAAAAATTCTCTCAAAGAATATGTGTTTTTGCCATGCTTCATATTGTACTGTCAATTTACTGTTCGCGAAAGTTTAATTACATATATCCGCAGTTTGTTTCAAGAATGGTACAATTAGGCATATTTTGGAAATCCTTTTATTTTATTCACAAAATTTTTCCGGACTCAAAAAGGTGGAGTTAGTGGGCTGTTAAGCACTTCAATCTCTCACTTCACGTTATACATACCGTATGCATTACATGCATAAAAACATGGCATTTCACTGAGGTCGAATTTTGACACACGGTTGTTGTACGTACTACATGGTTGTATGTACGTACAGTAACTAAAATTAGTTGGCGTGCATGAAGTAGGCTTCTAGTCTCTATTCAAATACTGTACCTCTCTAATGTAACAGAATTTGGACTACCATTGTTGTTGTTGTTGTTGAAGAGCACTATTTTTCCATAACTATTGAGCTTGACATTTTAGGGAAGTTCACGATTTTAATGAAAAAAATCCGATTTACACCCGATACCCGGGTATTTTTAAAATGCCTACCCATACCCCTACCCGGGTATGGGTGTTGTAGAAAATACCTACCGTACAATACCCATAGCAACAGTAGTTTCAGGTCTCGGAAGGCTTGCATAGGCAAACATACAAAGTTCAAGATGAGGACATGGTACAAGTGGTGAGTTTTACTACAGTCTGCTTAACCTACATAGCAGTAACTTTACTGGGTGGACCATTTTACTATTGGATTAGATTAACTAGCCTATTTTCAATTGATTTTAGTATTTATGCCTGGGTTATTTGCTTTAAAAAGCCTTTTTAGGGCAAAGCGGAGAAGAACATGTACGTCTGGTAGATTTTTATGCTTCACACTTCAATCCAGCTTTTGCGAAAGGGAACAGCGATTTATGTTTTTTGTGAGTATTTGTTTATGGTTTAAATAAATGCTTTGCACGCGGAGAAAAAGAAAGATTGCCGGTCAACCGTCATTAAAGAGAGAGAAACCGGTTTCGGTTGTGACAATTCTTTCAAGTCGTACTATAGATAAACTTCGGTATACGTTGGTTATGTCCAAACTACGCGCCTTATTGAAAGGTGTGCGCGTACAAAAAGAAGTATTTCTCTATGAAGAATTGAGTGACACTCTCACGCTGACTGACGATGGCGCGTCATCAGGAAACTACTCCGATTATGGGTCGATCGGAACGTCGTCTGCAACCCTAACTGCTAGTCGCGTCAATGGTGAGTATTTCTAGCCCGATTAACCTAACACAAACAGACGTAATTCGTAGAGTGCGAACAATATAAAAAAACCCAACAACTAATGCTCGCAATGATCGTCGTTTTCGGTGTACCAATTCTCTCAATAAGACTACGTCAATAAGGGGTTGCGCCTCGCTGGCACGGGCCAATTTGCCAAATCGAGGCGTTAAGTTTTACACAGTTTCAAGCAAAAAATCAATTTTTAGTTGTTTTGAGCAAATTGGCTAATGTTTCTGAGGGATTTTTAGCCCGAAAATCTACTTTTTAGCCATTTTTAGTGCTTTGCCACGGAAATCTTGGCTGTTTGACCGGCTACTGCCCCACCCCTAAAGAACTTACTGAGGTCGTGTGCTAGAAGCCTTGACTTGCCGTGATTTTTTGGTTGCAAAACTCATTGATTAATTACCCGAGAAGAAGAACTGGCTTCCTTTCCTATCAGTTGACTTTGAACCTGAAACCTACTGTAGCTACAGCAGCTACTAAAATTTATTATTAATAGTATTATTATTATTATTATTGCGAAAATTATGTAGTGTAAACCAGGTTTCAGGTTCAAGCGGAGGTTCCACCCTTAGCAGCTTCCAACGACACTCTTGGCAACTACCTCACGATCCCTCTGAAGAGCAGCTAATGTGGCCGGGGGCTGAGCGCCAAACCAAAGTAAAATGGCAGCCGGACCACGGGGAATTGGCCCTAGACTTTCCCGGCTCTGAGAGGGTCTCCACAACAATCACATATAAGTGCAGTCAATTAGACGAACAACACCAAGGTACAGCAAGACCCAGTGTTTTACGCAAAGATCTCACCTTTTTCAGAGGCAGAGGCGGTGGCGCAGACTCGTCAAAAACACGAAACCACGTCAAAGTTCAAGCAATGGCGGCAAAGCAAATTGCCGTGGTGGAAACGACTCTTGTTCTGCTTGTGTTTCTGTTGTGTTCGAGCGACGAAGAGGAAGTCTAGCAACAGCAGTGAAACTGGGGATAACAAAAAGAAAGTAGAGTAGATTTATGTAAATTTCAGTTACTCTATGTAATGTGTGTATATGTATATGAAAGCCTAAACTTTTATTTACAACGTAATGTAGATCTGAGAAAACGAAATAGATCACCAAAATATTTGATTTACAAGGAAAGCAGGATATACGGCTAGAGTGCGAACAATATTAGAAAAGCCCAACTTGCTCGGTTGGGCCTAAAATCGTATTTCAGCCAACGTGTACAGTGTACAGTAAAAGTGGTTGAGATTATTGCATAATTTCTGCTAACTTTCAGTTCATTGACGCAAAAAAGGCTTCCGAGAGCTAATCAAAATCGAACTTTGCAGATTGTCCAAGTCAAAATCACTATTAGGTACTGAAGCGCAAAAACACCAAAACCCAATACCAGTTCGCACTCTATATACGACCATATATATCTTCGTTATAATAGTAATGAAAATAAATAGACGAATCCAGCGCTAAGAGCTCCTGAAACGACAACCGATACACAATGTTCACACCAACTACATAGATACAGTACATACCAGCTATAGGTACTGTAACGATCCAGGCCAAAGCAACGTTGAGAAAGATCTTCCACTCTACTGAGTGCAGTCCGTGAGCGAATCCAACAGATACCACCCCACCCACCTAAAACATTTTCATAAATATAACACCAATGTCAGAAACAAGTCCGACAGCACTCAGGAGTGACTTCATCTGGTGCTGCTGGCGTTAAGCTGCATTTCATTGACGTTCTTGGAACTTAGCAAACTATTATATTAGCGTTCGTTCCGTTTCTATTAAAACTATCAAAATTACTGGAAATTATTTCGGGTTACCTTGCAGTGAGTTGAACTAATAGGGAGACCCATTTTGCTGGCGCTTAGAACGGTCATCGCAGCACCTAGTTCGATTGCAAAACCACTGAAATGGTTAGAGTTAGGGTAAAAATCGGACACAAGCGGCGTGGTGCAGTGTAGTGTAGTGTAGTGTAGTGTAGTGTAGTGTAGTGTAGTGTAGTGTAGTGTAGTGTAGTGTAGTGTAGTGTAGTGTAGTGTAGTGTAGTGTAGTGTAGTGTAGTGTAGTGTAGTGTAGTGTATAGTGTAGTGTAGTGTAGTGTAGTGTAGTGTAGTGTAGTGTAGTGTAGTGTAGTGTAGTGTATAGTGTATAGTGTATAGTAGTGTAGTGTAGTGTAGTGTAGTGTAGTGTAGTGTAGTGTAGTGTAGTGTAGTGTAGTGTAGTGTAGTGTAGTGTAGTGTAGTGCAGTGTAGTGTAGTGTAGTGTAGTGTAGTGTAGTGTAGTGTAGTGTAGTGTAGTGTAGTGTAGTGTAGTGTATAGTGTAGTGTAGTGTATAGTGTATAGTGTATAGTGTATAGTGTATAGTGTATAGTGTAGTGTAGTGTAGTGTAGTGTAGTGTAGTGTAGTGTGCGTGGCGTAGTGGTGGTACAGTTGGTGTTGTGATTGTGTCTTGTGTGTCATGATGTGGGCCTTGTGATGCTGTTTAATTTTATGAATGGCCATTTCTGATTCGGAGGGGGTGAAGAAGAATTAGTATAGTTTTGTGCGTGTATTTCTGTTTTTCACTTGTGCATTCCTCTCCTTTATTGTGTTTGTTACTTGTTCGAAGTACATACAGTAATTAGTAGGTAAACCAATTACCTTGTGGGAGTAATTTTGGTAAGGCGTTCACCAATCGTGTAGATGACCTTATGACCAAGTATCCACAGACCAACGCACATGCCTATTCCACCGTACAACAGCAACCAAATCGGGGTTTGACTTCGCTGGAAAACAGAGCCATCTCTATAGATCACATACAAACTGACAAGTGGAGCGATTGCATTGCTAAAACGAGTAGTTAATTTCAATTCCAGAGCAGATTCAGCCTTTCACCTAACATCATTGCCTCCGTGCGCGAAACCACCAAAACATGCGCTCAAAATCTGCAGGAAGGAGAACAACTTTGATGCCTGCGGGTGCTCCTTCGGCCGTTCCGTCCTTCGGTAGCAGCGCAATCGTTTAAGAAAATTCGGTGCATACTGTTCTGCGTTCTCTGTAACCAATCGAAGACTTACTATTGCCACTGCACAGTAGTGTCGCCAGCATGCAATGCAGAGACAAAATTTACATAGAGCAGTGCACCTGAAACTTGGCGCATGAAGCTTTTGCCAGCTGCGTCGGCCGCATCGGAGTCGGGCATGAGGCGCAACTCAGAGCAGGCTGCACTAGCCGTCACAGTAAGATTGGTCTCTGGACTGTTCTCTTTGCTGTTTGCATCGTCGAACGCTGACACTTGGAGAAAATTGCCGTTCTGCTCTAAGACTAAAGCAAGCACTGTGCTATTCTGTGGTCTACTAGTGGACAGCACAAGGCGGGAAGAAGCACTGAGGGGTAACTAACAAGAGGAGATCGATCTATTGTAGATTAGCAGCTAATACATTGCTGCCTACGTAACTACTGCTTCAGATCTGAATTACAAATCTAACAAATTCAGATCGGAAGTAGTCAAAAGGGAGGTGTATATTCGGCGTAACAATCGAATGACCTCCTGCCGATCTAATCGAATCTGTAGAGTGCAGAGACGAAGTTGCGTCAAATAGTGTACATCCTGTTTTCGTAAACAGACATTTAAAACTCTCATAGCCTGGTAGGAAAAGATAAAAAGGAAAAAATTACTGCGATCTCGAACGTTTACGCCGAACATAGCTAAAAGCTACAAGTCAACTTACTGCCAGCCGGTTTCTGTGGTTTGTCAGCTTTTTCCACTCCGTTTTTCTCGGTCAGCGGGGAGCCTAGCTCACCCTCTTCGACACAATGGTCTGAAAACAACGGAACGGACCGTGGTTTAAAGCCGCAACCGCATCCAACTCACGTAGAACCCAGTCTCTGAGTCTGGGGTTGACGAAAATCCTCACGACTATGCCCACAAGAAAGCCAGTTCCCACTGACAATGCTATTATTGACCACAGTGGCAGCCGGTCGAATCCAAGCACTAAAATGCGGATTCCAGTTAAGATTACGGACGCTACGGACAACGTGAGCAAAGAAGAAAGATAAATGTACGCGCCATTTTGGAACAGTTGCTTTTAATAGGGATGGCCAAAGCACGTGCGCGCGGCGCGGAATAGAAAATAAAAAATCACAGCCAAAAAGTGGTCCAAAACGGTTTTTGCAACTTTAAGCGCAAATGCTTTTTTGTGTTCCGTTATTGATAGGGGGATGTGATGTATTTATATGAAACAGAGTGTGAGCTATCGAATAAGATGCATTTTGAATCATAATTCGGTCGTTAAAGGGCATTTTTCTCTCGAAAACTGAATTCGTCGTTTTTCAATGGCCATTTTCTGCTAAAAGGAGAGTTGATTCAAATTTTGTTCAACCGGATTTAAAATCAGCGCAACTCGTTACCTATATATCACCGCTTTTTTTCTTTCCGCACTTCGGCATGGTCCCCACAAATTTGATTCTTTCTTAACTACTGAAAATGGGCATTTTCGTGGATTTTTTTCATGTTCCTCGTTCTTGTGAGAAAACGACGAATTTGGCGCAAGATGTTCAATCGGTTCCGTGTACAGTAGACTGCAGGCTTTCGAATGATATAAGAATTTGCTCTCTGCTCTTTGCCGTTAACCCCACAAACTGTGTTGAAGTTTCTGCAACCCTTAATTTTTGCCATTTCTGGCTTTTATTGTTCCCAACACTTGCAATCATACTTTTTCGCGTTAATTTAGCTGTGCGACGAATATTCACACCTTTCTAGTAGATTTTAAACAATCTCATTGGTTGCACCTTCGTAACTCGCGCCATAGAAAATCAGCCAACGCTGGGAAAGCGACCGAGTTATAAACACTAATTTACGCGATTTGGCCCACGCGGCTGTTTTGAACCCGCATTTCTCTGATTCTTCATGAAATTAAGTGCGGTTTTTTGCGTAAATAATCGCATCCGGTCATGCTATTGCCGTTTTAGCATAAATTTTTGCTTGTAGCGCGAGTTATTCAAATTTGTTGCCCATATTTTGAAATGGTACCAAGTGCGCCATACAAAAGTTCTTCGCAGACGGACGTTTTTAGATCGCATTTTTCTAATTTTTGATTGAATCAAGTGCGGTTTTTTGCGTAAATTATCGCATCCGGTCATATTATCGGCGGTTTTAGCATAATTTTTTTGCTGTAGCGTGAATTTTTAAAAACCATTGGCCATACCTACTTTTAAAAAACAGGTGTCAGCCTGAGCAATTGCCCAGACAGCTGACGTCTTAGGGATGCGTCAAGAGACCGCAGGGTATTACGCAGAGAAGGAAGGAACCGCTTTTTAGAACTCACGCGAGGTTCCTTTGAAGAAGATCGAGAAGACGTTGATGAGGACGCAGAGAAAGTAGAAAAACGGCAGAATCAGAAGACCGCTTTCCAACACGTTTTTCTAGAACAATTGCTGACTTTTATTAGACGCCGCTCTCTGTGTTTTGTTTTTGTCGGGCCATTTCACTCACTTGGCTAAGCTCTTGACCCCGCCGGCTAAAGTATCAATCAAATTGGCCTTATACCGTAAAACTTCTAATATACGCGCACGCTCTAATAGTAGCGCTCTTCTATATGGCAAAATAAAAGCACAGTACCTGACTTAGCACGGTGCACTGAATGAACCAGTAGAGCAAACAGGAGACGGCGCCCGCAAGCACCGGCGAAATGAACCATGACGCAACTGAAAAGAGAGAGAATGAAGAAAGAAAATAAAGTCTGCCAGTTATTTTTACCAATCGTTCCGATTTTGTTCCATTTAACTCCGTGCGCACCCTTTAGGACAAGCGAGAAACCTACCGTCGCGCCCACTATGCTGTGCGTGGTAGAAACGGGCAGTTTGAGTAAAGTAGCGAATATCAGCCACGACCCGCAGCCTAAAATACGGCACGGCTTGTAGAAAAAAGAAGGACAAGGGACTATTTTTTTACCGGACAGAATGGCCACTTGTCCGATCATCAACTCGTGCTCGCTGTTGTTGTATAGACTTACATCCACTACGCCTTTGCGCATTGTATCCGTTACTTTGTAGCCTAATCAATAAATAGTTATATAACATAGCAATCTATCATAGATGGACGGTGTTTACAACCCCTATGATTTTACCGGGACGCAATGTACCATTTTTTCAAGTTTCAAGCTCGAGAATTTCTAAAATACCTTAAATAAGCGTTGTTGGCGACATTTGATAATTCTTAGATGCAGAAATTTTTTGCGTGCCTAGCGATAGGGACATTCAATACGTGCCTAAAAAATAGTAACCACGCAGTGAATGTTTTTGCATTCACTGAAATTTTCAAAAAAGCGTGATTTGCTGTGACTGGCCAATGGTTGCATGCAGCATTGTGCATTGTCTGACAAGAATTGACATGTGACTGGCCAGGCCAATGACTTTTTTGCACTTTCATTTTCCAATCACATTTATGGTTAACAAACAGTAGCACGCAAAGCGTGATTCTATGTGGGGTACTACTCCAAACGGAGTAGCTTCTGCTAGCAAGGGATAAGAAGTCCAGAATGGTTTTTTAGCGATTTTCAGCCCAAAAGTACTTTTATTACTCTATTCAACCCTCTAATCTTGGCTCGGATCCCAACCCCATCTAACATGTCTGCAATCTACGTACAATCCAAAAATTGCATAATTACAGGTTTTTCAGCTAGGGGGCGTGCAAAAATTACGTAATGGTGTTTTTGCCCATTTTCGGACCCCCCCCCTCCCCCCTGATAATCGCCCGTAATAATTTCCTGACCCCCCCTCCCCTAATTACGTAATAATTTGGCTACCCCCCCCCCGAAATTTCAATTTTTTGAAGAGTTAGAGCCGAAATTTTTGCGTTCAATTCTATGTAAAATGACGTTCTTATTAAAATAGCATCTGTATACAGTAACAATTGATAATTTTCTTAGTTTTCTTTATTGATGAGCTACAACTACATACATGTACGCATAGTCTTCGTTTTACATAGAAGCCATCATTGGGGGGTTGCTTTTTGTTAAAGATGAAACCAAAGTGTTTTATCATGGATTTTAGGGCTGCTGCCATATCACTGGACTGATAATAGATAGTCATAAACCAGAGTTCGTGCGGGACCTGAAAAGTCAGGGAACTTTAAAGAAAGTCAGGTAATTTGGTGTCCAGTCAGGGAAACATTTGATAGCAGGGTAGAATCATCTCTCGCCCAAAGGGCCCTGTCAGAGCTTTACACAACACCCTTTTGAAAATGGGACTTCTGACTTTCCACAACTACTACAACTTGAAATTTTACCCTCAGAATACCGTTTAAATGCGTTTTTCAGAGTTTTTAAAAAGTTCTCACCCAGAATGTTCTCACTCTGATTGGTCAGGGAAATCTTTGACTTTGGTCAGGGAATTTTGCTCGAAAAATCCAACCTTGTAAAAGATCGAGTCGATAACTGCTATACCCTTATAAACTCTTAATTTGATGTCAAAGGTCATTGTTGCCGTTTAGCATTTTAAAAATTGAAAGTAGTGACTTAAATGGTAGTTACCTTCTCTAATCTAAACGTTGATATAAGTGAAATTGAGAAAATGTAAGCCCAATGGCTTCACATCGAGACTACATGTACATGTACTGTACGTCAAAATAAATAAATTTATGGCCACCTCAGTGATTTCTACACTTTGAAAAAATTACGTAATGAAGTCGCCAACCCACCCTCCCCCCACCGTAATCATTAGTAATCATTTGGCGAACCCCCCTCCCCCCTCATGCGATTACGTAATTTTTGCACGCCCCCCTATGCAAATTTTGTTCTCAGATTGGCTACATACTGCATGTACACGGGCACATTTTCTCAGGCCCGGCCCGGTCCAGGCCCGCCGGCATAAAAATCAGGCCCAAAATCCTCAACGGGCATGCCCGGCCCGTGCTGTACGTATGTCTAGCTTGCGTTTTTGAAGGCTAATTTTTCAACATTTGCTTAGGCCTCTTCAAAATTTACGCTCAGTTTGTAAGATCGTGTTACCTATTCATACAGCACTGACCCAACGATGGTACATACAAACTATAGCTATACGAATGTAGAATATGTACATTGTAGGTAGTTACCCAATAAAACGGCTCCTAGCGTTTCAAAGATGGTGGCAAGAATGTAGGCCTGTTTCAGCGTAAGCACCTTGCTTCCAACGCTAGTTCCAAAAGAATTGGCCGTGTCATTGGCGCCGATAGCGAAGGCCAAAATGAAGGCTATCACAAAGCCAGCAATGACAGTCCATAAAACGCTTGACTGAAAGGCATCCAGCTCTAGTAACTCCAACATTTTTTCGCTTCCCTTCTCAGCTATCTGAAACCATTTTTGCTCTATTAGCAATACTTTGGAAAATTGCTAGCACAGCTCGCTTTTCAGTCACCAGGTGCAAGCTGTCGCGGAAATTGGATGACTGGAGATAAAATACTACTGCCAGACACTTTTGCCGAAAAGGCGTTAAGTGCCTAACTGTATGTATTATAGCTGTTGTGTGATGAGAAAAATTGCTGCGGACAGATTACATTTATCTCACAAAAAGCTACGGTCCCAGATGACTTTACGGTCAAGTTTACGATATATCCATCTCTATAAATCGGTCAACATTATTTTCCACTTTCCACTTTTTGCTTCATAGAGAAGAGTCGAAAGTTACCTCACAAAGATGAGCTTTGTTGCTTCGGCTAGTATCAAAAGCTGAGGGTTTAAGGCTCTCAGCGGCTTGGGTCGGCCAGAGCGAGAGGGCTGCCAGTCGGCGCTAGAATGGGTTTGAGACACTAGAACTCAGTCTTAAAGCCGGTTCACTTCACGTGTCTAGCACGAGGGATAATTGATAGTGAAGAGTTTTGCACGTTTTTTCAAGAGGTCAATTTTGACCGCCTTTTGCGTCGATGCTCAAAAACAGTGAAAATGCGCACGCAGACACAGAGGCGTAAACTGTAGATAAGAAGTGTCTAACCTGCTAAAGCTCGGTATTTAGTAAATATGCCCACTTAGGCCAGTGGGTCTGCTAAGCGTTGCACGTTATAATCGGCTCTAAACTGACGTTTTAAAAGGAAGTACGAAACGTTTATACGTAGTTATATAGGGCTATAGATTTAGCGAGGCAGCGATTCTTAACTTTGTCAGACCTATTCTATTCCTATGTAGTATTTTAACCTAACTTTTTCTAGAGTGTAGAGGGCGTACAACCGGGCCGCAATTATGTCATGATTAGATCGAATTAAAATTTATGAATGTGAAGCTAGTCAGTATTCCAGAGTTTTCCTAGACGTTACTAGAGAGATGGCGGCCTTTTGGCGGCCCGGCCCGGTCCGGGAAAGTTAAAATCGCCCAAAAATAATGCAAAATTGCTTGTGAGGGTACTACAGTACAAAAGAAACATTTCTAACGATGTACCAAAGCTAAATAATAATCCAGATTAAAGAAAAGCGTGTTTTGGCTAAAGTACAACCTAAATTATAGGAATTAGCTGCCGAATGGGGGTGTTACCCTGGATTTTGCGTAGCAGCTGTAAAATTTTGAGTTTGCCTCATTTTACCTCTGCCCAACCAACCAGTGGTAGAAAAAATTGAAACGTTAGCCTTCATAAACGCATTTAAACGGTATTGTGAGCATGAAGTCAACAAAATTTAACAGATTTAGTAGTTTGTAGAGGCCTGGTTGGGCTGCTGCCCGACGAGGACGAGAAAATTTTGAAATATTAGCCTTCAGTTATGCTAATTATTCATGTTTTTTGATAAGAATTCGGCGTATTTTATTGCACTCTCCACACCTTTTGCCGTCACCATCGGCCCAGCCCGGCCCGGCTGAAATCGTCTTCCTGGCTGCCCGGCCCGTGCAGGTCTCTAGAGACGGGAAGGAAGGGACAAAGAAGGTTCAGTTAACTATCGAAACTAGAAAGTGCATTCGACAGTCAGGCACTTAACGCCGTTTATGTCGAACGGCGTTAAGTGCCTGACTGTTCGAGCGGTAAATCGAAAAAGACCACTCTTCCTATAAGAGCGGAAACTTGATGTCGCAGTTTATCTTGTTGTTTTGCTTGAGTGTTTTGATTGCTGACCACGTGCGTGTGCATTAGTAAACATGGCGCCTGAAAAGCTAAAACACTGCACAACAGACAGACATGTAGACATGCTTGTCTTTTATTCTAGGGAGATAACAGTTCTATGTGCCATATGCACCTCAAACACCTTTTATTTCATTTCTACCAACTTTATTTACAAAGCAGAATAACTGAATCTTTTGGGAACCAGTCCACAAAAAACCGCCTTCATATGCTCTCTCACACACTCACTAACCGCCAGCATGACCCATGGGGTGCTAAGCGTGAACAAGTCATCCACAACGAACCTGCCGAACATGAGGGTTCCAGCATTAGCACTTAAACCTAGCCGATAAGGGTTGACCACTGCTGAATACAAACACCTAACAAAGCAATTACCTACCAAGATCAAAGAAGTAATGACAAGTTTCCGCTGAACTGTTGGATTGGTCAAAGTGGTGCTGGTGTTTGTGCGTTCCGTGTTTCTGAGCACGCGATCCTGGATGCGTCGGATAACCACGTAAATGTGGATGTAGAAGGGTAGATGACACAGGGTTCCGATTACGCGAAAGGTGTATACCTGATCGAGAATTGACACTATCAGCGGATGGTTGGTGCAGATGGCGATCAGACTACCATTGATGGACAACATATGCCAACAACTCGGGACCAGCAGTGGCGTAACGAACATCACAGGCAACAGCCATTGTAGCGCGACGCAAAACAACACCGTTGCACTGCTCCACAACTGAAATTTGCTCAGCCTTAAGTGAGATAGAGAAGACCAATTAGAAGGAGAAGGATGAGGAGGAGACCGATAGGGAGAATGAGGTGGAGGATAAGAACGAGAATAAATAGCAGTCAAGGAGGATGAGTGGAGCATTAGCCAGAGTAAGGATATGGAGAAGACAGAGAAGGAGAATATAAAAGAACAGGATCATGAGAAGCAGAAAGAACAATGAGAAGGAGAAAAGCAGCGATGATAACAGAATGAGAATGAAAAGGAGGAGACCGATAAGAAGCAGGAGTTGGCGGAGTAGAATGAGAAGCGGTAGGACGATAATGATAGCAGAAAGAGGTGATGGAGTAGGAAGTCAAAAAGGAGGAGGAGAGTCAGAATGAACAGAGAAAGAACAGTAGAAGGAGGAGGAGAAGGTGGAGGAGAAGGTGGAGGAGAAAGAAGAGTAGAGGGAACGAACTTTACTTTTGTCACCCAAACACAAAGACATGTTAGTACCGAAATCACGCAGAAAGAGTGTTAGTGGGCAACAGGATGCACAATGTTGAGGAAAAGGTTGAGGAGAAGTAACAGTAGGTGAAGGAGGAGGAAGAGCATTTAGCAGAAGAAAGAGACTGAGAATGAAAAAGAACAGGATTATGAGCAGCAGGAAGAACAAATGAGACAAAGATGGAGATGGAGACACAGATGTATGAGAAGGAGAATCAGAATGAGGAGATGGAAATGAATGAGATGGAGAAGGATAAGAAGGAGACGGAGATCAATATGGAGGACAATGACAATGAGGAGGGGGGAGGAGCATTAGCAGAAAAAGAAGGGCGAGAAAGAAGCACAAGCAGAACAATGAGAAGGAAAGGAATAGGAGAATGAGAGGAAGGAGGAGTATGACAAGTAAATTATCCCATGCAAACTTAATCTATGTTACAGCACCATACCTCTCTATGGTGAACAGGAAACACAATGCTGGTGTATCGATTGACAGTGAGCAGAACCAGCCCAAAGCACTGGGTACTGCAGAGCATCAGATCACCCACGATCGAGCCTCTGGCTATGACCGACCCAAATCGGCCATAAATCGTAATCAGCACTCCCCAAGCCGGGACTCGATCAAAGATCAGCCCTCTCAATGTAGCCAAGAGATCGGCCACCCCACATGACAAACACAGCTGATAGAAACTGGAGCTGAGGTTTTCATTCTTTCGGTACTTCACAAGAATGTACAAGAAGGTCAAGTACAAAGCCACAGAAAGCAGGTCAAAGATTGTCAGAATACTGTAACCAACTGTCAGAAAACTCATGACATGGCGTTCAGCAATGTGCTAGGCTTTACCCTTAATTAGAGTCTTAGCGCAATTGCACCATCCTTTCATAATGCCCAGAAGCTCTACGACAGGCGTGTCAGAAGCCGCCTAATTACACAAATGGCACGTCTCTGAAAACATGTTTTGGCAACTGAAAGGAAGCTGAGTCATTATTTGGGTATTGCTTCAGAATGCAGTCAGTTGAGAGCTGCTGAGCTGAAGAATGCAGTTGATTGATGTTAGGCCGCCCATGGGCCCATCACGCAAACCACATAGAAGTCGTGGAACTTGATGGTGAGCTAGAGGTCAGAGAATCTCCTAGATTCTTTGATGAACATACATGTAACAGGGGGGTCTGGGGGGTCTGCCCCCCACCCGACTTAGGCCAGACCCCCCGGATGGGGACCCCCCCCCCCCCCGAGACGATTTCGCCGACCGCCCCCCCCTCCGATTTTTCTGGCAAGTAAATTTTTGAGCAAATTTTTGCAATTTTTTACAATTTCAGACACCAAAATTGCCAAAATCGCCTGCAAAGCAGCACTTTTTAGCTGTATTTCAGCCCAAATTAGCGATTTTTGGCGATTTTTAGCCCAAAAATTGCGATTTTTTTGATTTTTGAGCGTTTTTTCTTGCCCACCCCCCTCCCCCAAAATTTTAGCTCAGGCCCCCCAGCCGGCGCCAGACCCCCCCCAACCCCCCTCCCCCCATCGGCGGATGACCTGTTACATGTATGTTGATGAATCTCAGGAAATCTCTGAGCTCACAACTTCTAATGCCTTCAGGTGACATAATGTCCCCGAGGGACGCCTTCGAATTGAAACTAAGGCAAACCATTGTCCTAGAAAGTGAAGGCGGTTTCTTCTTCCGCAAGAGAGTCAGCCGCCACTCCAATGCAGTTACCAACAGTAGTCCTAAAAGCTGTTTTACATAGAGCTGAGCACAACGCGAAGTTTGTTTCGAATGTTGATCCACCATAAAGAATCTTTTATCCAGCGACACAGTTGTTTTTACCCAGTTTATTTTCCAAGTGCATGCTATGGAAGTGCATCGCATTCAAAATATTCCGGCAAGATCGACGACAAAAGATATCATATCTTTCAAAGTTCAGCTTATTTGTCAACATTTGAATGCATCCGTAAACAAACAAAAAATCCGGTAAACCGGACCGATAAGTCTGCGTTACTGGAATTCCGGTCGCCCCTACCTACCCCTTCATGCCATTACGTAATTCTGATGCAGGGCTGTTGGGTCGGTTTTTTTCCTCGGTTTTTTTCGTTTTTTTCCGGAAAAAAACCGGTTTTTTTCCTAGGGGCTCGGAAAAAAACTAAAATGCGGAAAAAAACTCAAGTAAGTTTTTAAAGGAAATAGGCACAATAACTGGTTAAATTCGCTTCCAGTGCTTTGAATTTACGTTAATAGAAGCCTTACAAGCATTTCCATGGGATAACTTAGCTGTTTTTCGCAAAAAATATTGGTACCATTTTCAGGCAACTTTTATTATTGTATTTTTGGTGTTTTAAAATCAAATTACTACTCTGAAACATGAAATTAATGCATTTTGTAATAAGACTCACGCTATTTCGTTGAATTCTGCAATAAAAAGCGATTGTTAAAAATTTTTTTTCTGTCATCTTGGAAAATAACTTTTGGAAAAAAACCGGAAAAAAACAGGAAAAAAACCGGAAAAAAACCGGCTTGAGTTTTTTTCCGGAAAACAAACAGCCCTGTTCTGATGCGTCCCCTAACTGATGAACCGCAAAATAATTTGATATTGAGTTAATGCTAGTGGAGAGATGGTCACTTCAAAGCATACATGTAACAGGTCATCCGCCGATGGGGGGAGGGGGGTTGGGGGGGGTCTGGCGCCGGCCGGGGGGGGGGGGTCTGAGCCAAAATTTTGGGGGAGGGGGGTGGGCACTAAAAAACGCTCAAAAATCGAGAAAAATCGCAATTTTTGGCCTAAAGATCGCCAAAAATCGCTAATTTGGGCTGAAATACAGCTGAAAAGTGCTGTTTTGCAGGCGATTTTGGCAATTTTTGTGTGTGAAAGTGTAAAAAATTGCAAAAATTTGCTCGAAAATTTACTTGCCAGAAAAATCGGAGGGGGGGGTAAGTGAAATCGTCTCGGGGGGGGGGGGGGGGGGGGTCCCCATCCGGGGGGTCTGGCCTAAGTCGGGTGAGGGGCAGACCCCCCCAGACCCCCCCTGTTACATGTATGCTTCAAAGTTGAATTTCAGCAAACATCGAAATTGCACAGCAAACCAAGCCAAGCCGATAACTGGATTCTGCGTGTTAGAATCAGGGCTGTTGGGTCGGTTTTTTTTTCCAAAAAAACTGGTTTTTTCCTAGGGCTGGAAAAAACTAAAATGGGGGGGGGGGAAACTGAAGCAAGTTTTTAAAGGAAATAGGCACAATAACCGGTTAAATTCGCTTCAAACGCTTTGAATTTACGTTAATAGAATTTTCTTGGCATAACGCCTTACAAGCATGGGATAACTTAGCTGTTTTGGCAAAAAATACCGCTACCATTTTCAGACAACTTTTATTATTGTTGTTTTAAAATCAAATTACTACTCTAAAAATGAAATTAGTGCGTTTTATAATAAAACTCACGCTATTTCGTTGAATTCTGCAATAAAAAGCGATTGTTAAAATTTTTCTGATACAGTATAGATAAAATAAAAAAAAATGTCCCATCGCTTTTTCGGCCTTGTTGTTGTTGTTGTTGTAACATTTTGTCCTTTCGGACTAGGAGTAGCCAACTGCTATAGAGCAGGAAGAGACACAAGGTCCGGCAGTCTCCCTAACAACAACCCTCCCCTTTTACTGTCGGTGTGTGCAAGACAGCGCCGGTTCGGTCCCCATTTATCTACTTGCCATTGCTGACTTTCGATGGCCTGGGTTGGGCTTTGTGTCGACTACTTCCCATCGCCTCGACAGGTTTCGAACCCACAAACACACCGCTTCCACGGGTGCCGGGGCCGCCGTGACACACGCGATAGCGTAAACTACCCATGGCCAAGACGCGACTACACTCAAACGTTTCGTATTCAGTCACTTCTTTACCGATTTGGCTCAAATTTTCAGCAAAAATTAACAACATGGTTGGCTAATTATTCTGCAAGTTTAGTGCCAAAATTCCGACTCATACTGGTTTTGTGACCCGAAAACTAGGAATGAGGGTGGTCCACGCAAATTTATTTTCTTCGGTAATACAAGGAGTACAGTCCTGAAACTTGCAGGAATGATTGGTGTTGCTATTGGGCATAACATACTAAGCGGGCAGCCCTGTAGCTCAAAGGGCACTAAAATGGGGGAATTTCAAAAACATGAGTGAAAATCCCATAGTTAAGAAATCTGCACCTTCTAGAATCAAAGCACTGAATCTGTTGTTAATCAACATACTGTAGATTGTAGCAGGAAGTTCGACAAATTAATGAACCTGATATTTAAGCTCTGTTCCACACCATAGGAACCATCCCTCCAGCGTTTTTATAAAATTGAAAATCTCAAGAATCGTCATTTTGCCGGTTTTACGAAGAAAAGTCATATTTAGTCATATTTTCGAAATTCCCCAATTTTAGTGCCCTTTGAGCTACAGGGCTGCCCGCCTTGTATGTTATGCCCAATAGCAACACCAATCATTCCTGCAAGTTTCAGGCCTGTACTCCTTGTACTACCGAAAAAAAATATATTTGCGTGGACCACCCTCATTCCTAGTTTTTGGGTCATAAAACCAGTACGAGTCAGAATTTTGGCACTAAACTTGCAGAATATTTAGCCAACCATGTTGTTAATTTTTGCTAAAAATTTGAGCCAAATCGGCAAAGAAGTGACTGAGAACGAAACGTTTGAGTGAAGGTCGAAAAAGCGATGGGACATTTTTTTATCTATACTGTATATTGGAAAATAACTTTCGGATGCTGTTATTTTACTATACATAGGCATAGTAATGTAAAACAAAAATTAGTAATACTAGTGGTATTTTACTAGTTGTGAAATAATAGTAAAAAGTAAAATTAAGAGCGAATAGTAAAATATAAATAAAATTAAATTAACAAAGATCGTCAATAGTAAAATGAAAATTTTACTACTATTTTACTAGTTTTTTGTGAATTCCAGCCAAATTCTTGATTAATTTTGAAATAAATGATGTGTGGACGGACTTCTGTCAGTCGAATTTCACATATTTTTTGTCTCTGAAGTTCTTGATAACCTCATATCACGATCAAATTTAGCACCAACATTAATTTATTCATAAGATCTTGGCATCATTGATGTAAAATTGCCCCTAATGACTAGTAAACTCGTAGTAAAATTAGTAAAATCATTAGTAAAACAAAAATTAGTAAAATCGGAGCTGCTTGGTAGTAAAACAAAAATAAAAATTAAATTGAAGAGCTGAATTTGTAAGTAAATTTTGTAAATACTAAAATGAAAATCCTCCACCAGTAAAATAACAGTACTTTCAGAAAAAAACCGGCTTGGGTTTTTCTTCCGGAAACAAACAGCCTTGGTTAGAATTTATATAAAATCATGAAGCCCGGATTGATTGGATGATCAAAAGCACTGTAATGGTGCTATATGTATGTATTATAGTACGACCCTACCTACGCACGTAGCGTACCGGTACTGCTGTTGCCATATATAGCGTTAAGTGGCTGAATGAATAATCACGAAGTAGAGTGATGTTCAAGGCTAAAATCGTAAAATTTGTGACGAATAGCAACCACTGACTGACTCGACTACATTACTTAAGTTATATTTCCTTTGTTATATTCATTGGTATATAGTATTCGGCGAGCCCAAATCAACCTACTAACAACAGCTTCCTCTTATAACAGATGCCTAAAACAATCAGAAGCGATGATCTAATCTTCTCTGAACACACTTTCCCTTCTTTCCTGTCAAACAGAACAAAAAACACCGAACGGAACACTGATTATACATACGCAGCAGCTGATCAAACGACACAGAAGACCATCTACACGAAGAAAAAGAAGAAAAACTACTAGTGCAATAGGAAAAACGCATACATACGCGCCTATTATTATCATTTCCCACGACACGAGCCCACCCACATTCTCTCTGCATAAGAAACGTATCAAAATTTCAAGATCGCCGTCATATTTTTCGCGCTCCTCCTTTTTTTCGCAGCGCACCAACCAGCCAGCGGTTTCGCAGCTTTCTCGCTCTCTCTCCCTCTCTCTTTCTTTGCACAAACCATGTCGCTCTTATTTTTCTAAAAAAACCTATTCTAGTGGCGTGGCGTAGCGTGTCGTAGAGTCCATCCTTACAGCAAGCGGCGTGTTTAGACGCGTTTAGCGGCGAGCTCCGCCGGCCCTGGCGCCCCGCCTCAGAACTGCTGGCTGTGCGGTGTGTAGTAACTGCGCTGTTGTTGTTGTTGCTGCTGACCGTAGCCACCGGTGCTCGAGTAGCCGGTTCGGTAGGCCGTCGGCGGCCCCGTGGTGGCGTCCTGTGACAGCATCATCGCATCCATCTGACTGCGCATACTGTCCTCCGGTAGGTGGTCCTGCAACGAAAAACTGTGTGCGTGCGCATGAGTGCTCGGTCGGTTGGTCAGTGAGTGTGGTCACCACTGCATGTCATCAGTCGGTCAGTCAGTCAGTTGGTCAGTGAGTGGTGAGTGTCAGCGTCAATGAGTGTCAACGTCAAGGTCACTGTGTGTCAGGTCAGGTCAGGTCAGGTCAGGTCAGGTCAGGTCAGGTCAGGTCAGGTCAGGTCAGGTCAGGTCAGGTCAGGTCAGGTCAGGTCAGGTCAGGTCAGGTCAGGTCAGGTCAGTCAGTCAGTCAGGTCAGGTCAGGTCAGGTCAGGTCAGTCAGTGGTGAGTGTCAGTGTCACTGCGTGTCAGTCAGGGTCTGCATCGACAACAAGAGCAGTGGAAGGTTGTACCTACCTGCTGTGAGAATGGGGAGTCCATTTGCGACAGACCAGACAAAGCCATGTCGTGGTGTCTATGTGGTGCTTGCTGACTCATTGGAGTTCCCCACGAGCCTCCCGGCTGACTCAGGCCAGACATGCCTCCAGTGGCTCCCTGGGTCAATGGACCAGTCCCTGAAACGCATCAAGCCTCATGTATTGTGGCATGTTCTGCTGCATTGCAACCAATTACAATCAGGTAAACTAAGCCTTATATCGACACAAGCATTTTAAGGCTTGCACTTTGACACTTAACGCATATGTGCCTACCGGTACCTAGGCTAGTGGCACCATATAAGGTACCATCACCACATGGTACCACTATGTTCGGGGACTGTAGTGGCACCATATGGTACCACTACCACATGGTGTGCAATCTGAATGTAGTGGTACCATAATGGTACCGGTACAGGTACCAATGCCAAGTAGGGGTTACCATATGGTACGGGCACCTTATATGGTGGCAGTACGATAAACAGCGATAAGTGCCTGACTGAACTAGGCTTTACCTTGATAGTACATCTGACTGGCGCCACCCATATAGGAGAACGGTTCCTGTGAAGCCTGCGAGTTGATCATCTGACTGGAGTAGTCCTGTCTCTGCTGGTCTGGTCGTGTGGGATAGCGTCGCTGAGTTTGGTCACGAGCCGTTGGTGCCATAGCCGGGGGTGGGCGGCTGTAGTTTGGCATGGGCGGGGCGAACGGACCGGGAGGCGGCCAGGGTTTGGCTCCGGTTTTGGCTAAACAGTGGCCTTCTTGCACCAATATCAGCGAAGCTGGTCAAATTTTGTACTACACTGCATATCTTTACAGCAGGGCACATGTCTAGCTGTCTACAATTCGTCCAAAAGTGTAAAAAACCGTCATACTGGGAGGAGGCTGCTGTGTGTAGTACTGCGGGTGCATGGGTGGAGGCTGTGGAACGAACATGTTCAGCGGCACTGGGATGTTGATTCCGGCAGGAGGACCATGCAGTCTTTCGGGCATAATGTAGCCCATTGGATCGTGCAGGCCTCGGAAAGCCGGTGCTAAAGAACAGACAGAAGAATTGCAATCACTGTGTTCCAGGAAAATGTTTCTAGCTTACTCTGGTAGTTGCGGTTACGGTCATAGGCGCTGCCAGGAATTATTGCTTCTTTGGCACTGAACATGGCTGTGCTCATGAACCGGCCACCCTGAACGAATGAATAAATGAATGTCAAGTCAGTCAGTCTCAAGTCAGTCTCAAGTCAGTCAGTCAGTCAGTCAGTCAGTCAGTCAGTCAGTCAGTCAGTCAGTCAGTCAGTCAGTCAGTCAGTCAGTCAGTGACAGACCGGGTTGGTGGCGTTTGTCAGCTGTCTCGGTTTGGGAAACTGTATCGGCGATTCTTTTAGATTGTTCAAAGGCCCCTCAACCAAAACCCGTTTCTCTTTGTAAAACACAAGCAAATGGTTCCACAGAGCCTGGCGCGACAGAACTTTGGGGTTGCCCACAATTATCACACCATATCTGAAGAAAGATGCACAGGTAAATCAAAAGCATAAATTAGCAACCAAATTATAGCCTACTTTGCGCGAGTCAGAGCAACGTTAAGCCGGCGAGGATCATTCAAAAAACCAATTCCTTGATGCTCATTGGAGCGCACACATGACAGCAAAATCAAGTCCTTTTCGCGACCTTGAAATGCATCCACACTGGCTACTTCCATCTCCTAAAATTTGCGTGTTCCAGTTGTATTGATTGGTGTCAAAACTGGACCCACCAGATAGAGTTTGCTGTGTAGAGCGCCTTGGTACTGCATGTACTGCACGATATAAGCACGCTGACCTTCATAAGGCGTGACTATTCCAATTTGTTCAGGGCGAATTCCAGCTTTCAGGAATTTGGTGGCCAACTTCTCAATGTTGGCTGCTTCTGTTCTGAATGTTTAGCATAACAGTGTAGAAATTTGTTCCTGTGTCAAAAAACCTGTTTAAGTAAGAAGTTCCACTGCTGCTAATTTCCTCCTGACCATAAGTACACCAGAAAAACATGGGCTTGTCAGGCTGAGGCCAAGGGAAGTCAACACCGGACAAGATACGCTCAGCTGAAACAGTTAAGCAACTCATTTTTTTCTAATTGTAAAATGACCCCAATGGCCTGAATTATCCATATGCAATATCGATTACAACCACTATGCGAAGCTGTTCTCAACTAACCACCTGCTTCAAGATGAATTATACCCCAGCAGCTGTGCTCCCTATTAAACTGAGCTCAACAAGTGCCTCAGGAAAGATAATTTGAGTTTCTGCGCCTCCAGCAAGATGCTTCAGAGTCTTTTGTCTCGCCTGCCTCGCCAAAAAGCTTTTCAACAATGTCGAACTATGTACCAGTACAGTAACTATGACATCTTCCCTGCCAAGCACCTTACTGTCAACGATAAGGATGCCGTGCTGGAATTTCTGAATGTTCATTATCGCACTAATGAGCCGTTGTGTCAAGCGCTCAAGTTGGAAGAGCAAGAAGCTTTGCTCTATTTTTCGGACTTGTTTGATGACTGTTCGCGGTTCAACTGCAGTTTTGCTATGTACGATCTAAAGCATGACATTGTGGCTTGTAAACTAAACACTCTAAGAGACTTCACTGACCCAAATATGCTCTTCTTTCACGGAAAGAACCAACAAGACTATACTTCCAAGATCAAGCATTTGGTGAAACTTTATGGTAAGTTCTGAGGAGCGATTTAGTGGTTAATCAGGTATGGTTTGAATACTTGTGCACAGGCGTTAGGTTACAAAACAAAAATCTACCAAACGCCTTCATAAGCTGTTAGGAAGCCTCTTGATTAGTTTTAAAAATATTGAAATAATTTTCGGCAAGTAAGTATCAAAGTGAAATAGAGAAAATGTAAGCCATTGGTTTTAAAGCCAGACTACACGTACATGACATGTACTGTACATAAAACAAAAAATTATGCCCACTTAACTGATTTCTGCATTTTAAGGCTGCAAGCTGAAAGTTGCATAATAAAATCGCCAAAAACACTCCTCCACATAATAAGTAGTAATCATTAGACGAACCCACTCCCCCTCATACCATTATGTGATTTTTGCATGGCCGCCAAGTTCAAATTTTCCGCCAATACTAAAATTTTGTGCCTATAATTTGCATCATGAGGGGATGCGAGTGTGCATAGAGACATTTCTGTCCCTCTGAGCCAGTCTCGAGCACATGACAGGTTGGATTACCAGCTTTAGCTGTGTTTATCACGTCAAAATCAGGTTACGAATTTCAGAACAGCTAGAAGAACCACTGATGGAACTGGAGCCTACCACCTATCGTTGGCTGAAGCTTCAAGTGATGTGCGTAAAATCGGAGCTGTCACACCTGGAACTAGCTGACCGACTCTGGTATCTGAGTCTTCGAAAAGCTCGAGAACACCGCTGTGGGGGTCTGCTTGCACAAATAACATCCCCTAACGTGATGGCAGGTCTGGTTGGAAAACTGAATTTTGCTCCAATATACACTATACAGCACGACAGCATAAAGGACGAGAATGGACTGCGGGTATTCAACCTTGACAATGGCACTGACAGTAGTCAACTGGTGATCAAGAAAATGCACAAACACGATCTTAATATTGTAGGACCACTTGGAATGGCCATTTGATGTCTGATCTGTGATTACTGTGGCTTTTGTATACTGCTTAATAGTCTAGCCAAGTGCAGCTATGGTGATTCAGTTGTGCCTGATGATAGTAGTGGTATATAGCGTTAAGCGCAATAGGTTTGTGAAATTGTGTTCATAAGTTCAGGAACAGGAACTCAAAAACAAAAAGCAGCAATTGCATGTAGGGCCCGACCAGAATTCCGCTCCGGTCCTATTTATTGGATTTTTCCTTTATTTACAGATGCACTCAAATGTTGACTAATAAGCTGAACTTTGGAAGATATGCGCTAAAATTCTGCCAATTTTAGGGCTAAAGGTTGGTGCAGACACCAGGCCAGGCTTGAAACAATCCTGAGACAGTAAGGATTATCATAAATTGGGCAATTTCTCAACCTAAAGATAGCGAATGACTTATTT